>JAABOM020000096.1:4157176-4169106 GCA_011800125.2 Solanum clarkiae
ATAATAATAATAATAATAATAATAATAATAATCCACAAAATAATTATAGATTTAATCAAAGAAGTTGGGGAAGAGACATTATTTTTTTTTCTTGAGATTGATTTCTCTTTCTGTTTGTTTAGAGAAGCAAAAAAATGTCAAGGTTGTTTTTCAAAAATTGCTTGCAAACTGTCGGTTTGACCTATTTAAAATTGGTCTGGTCACTTTGGTTGTCAATTTTTACATGTTCATGGCATTAAAAATTAATGTTCATCTTTGTTTGTTCATTTTAAAATCAAAAGATGATTTATTATTTATTTTTGACTAATTTACTCTTATTATAACTATAGTTATTTTCCGTTTCATTTCTAAAAGTATTGTATTTATTATATTTAAAAGGTAATATAGTAAATAAAGAAGACTCAAATATGTCATCGAACTTTATAAAAAGTCTTATTTATGTGATCCGTTAAATGTTTGATTCATTTGAAAAGGTTCATAATGCCATTACTTGTTAACTGAAAACAATTTTGATTTCGTGAGACTATTTCTTACATGTGACTAATTATGATACGACCCATCATTAATTAAATCTTTTTTTTTTTCTAAAAAAAAAATTTCAAATATGAAATCAAAATTGTACCATGTCAGTACTAAATAAATAAAATTGCTTGTAAGATGATGTTTCGTTAAGCTACTTAGAAATTGTGTGTTTAAGCGTCTTAAAAAGATGCTTCAACACTTTTTAGAAAGGTAATTCCAAGCTATCTGTATGAGTTAGCTACTTAATCATAAACTATCTATTTGATTGCAAATTTCTTTGAAAATTATAAAATTATTAATTTTGCTTTTTAATTATGCACTTCATTTTTTACTGTTGCATATGCCTAGTAAATAGTGATATGACTAATTAAATAATGGCATGCGCAATTCTAATTTTTTCAAAACACTTTTTTCAGCTTTTGAACGTAACCTTAAAAGCTCAAATAACTTTGTTTTTTTTTTCTTAATTTTTTAAAAATATGGACCACCTGATAAAAGACATTTATGGAACAAAATCGCAATTTGAATTTTCTTTCGACTATAAAGAAAAAGGAGGACAAGAATAAAATCATCACAAAGTGTCATAAATGCCAAATAGATCCACATGTTATTTATCCTTCCTCTATTTCAATTTATATATTTTATTTCTTTTAAACTATTTTAATATATATAATTTTAAATATTTAATAGGATTTGAATTTAAAATAAAATTCCAAATAAGTATTTTATAATTTGACCCAATAAATAAATAAATAAATAATTGAAATAAACACTCATTGCAAAAAAAAAATGCATCTTTTTTCTTTTTATAAAAATATGTCGTTTGAACTTCGTGACTTTGAGTAAATCTTTATTATACTTGGACGACGACAACAATAACATACCCAGTGAATCCCACAAGTGGGGATTGGGGGAGAGTAAAATGTACACAGACCTTATCATAGAGTTGTTATTTCCAGAAGACACTCGTCTAAAAAATAACAAGCACCATAAGCAGAAGAAACTAAATATGACTAAAAAGGAAAGCAAATGATAGCATATAAATATAATAAAGGTAACAAATGTAAGATAGACAATGACAATACAAGATATAAAGACACAACTGATCCTACTAACATACTATATCGCAAGGCCAGGTAATCATCCTACTCCTAGTAGTCGTCTAACATTCTATCCTGATACATTTCCTCCATTCCTTTTGATCTAAGGTCATGTCCTCAGTGAGATGAAGTTTCGTCAAATCCTGTCTAATCGCTCTCCCCCTCCCCACCAATACTTTTTCGGTCAACCTCTACCCCTTCATGTAACCCCTAAATCCAACCTCTTGGACTTCCTAATTGACAGGAGAATCAATATTTCTTCTCTGCACATGTCCAAACCACCACAGTTTCACTTCTCTCATTTTATATGCCACAGTAGCCACCCCTAACTTCCCCCGAATGATCTCAATCCTAATGTTGTCCCTCCTGATATGTCCACACGTCCATCTGAACATCCTCATCTCCGCGGTCTGCATCTTTTGAACATGTGGATTTTAACTAAGTTGGATAAACTAAATAAAATTGTAACTAAGTTGTGTAAATTTGAATCTTAAAAGAGAAAATATATAATTAAAACAAAATAATTATTTTATCTAAAGAAAAATAATTAGAATAAAATATACAGTATATATGTATAAACAAAGATTAATACAATTAGAATAAAAATCATTATATTACTTATATGAAGACTATCAGCTGAAAAATACCCTACGAACAAGTAGAGTTTTTAATTTTTGTTCCCATACGTCTAAAAAAGAATGTATTTATACTTTTTGTCATATCAATATTTAAAATATAGAGGCTATGAAATTATTAAATCCAAAAAAGCAATTAAATTATAATAAAATTTAAATATACATTCGACAAAATTTTATCAAGTTCAGATATATTTTGATCTATTCAATTGGAAAAATAAAAAGATGATTAAATAATCACAAAATGTCATAATGGGCAAGTAGAGAGGCAGATGTACATATAATTTGTTTTTAGCGCCCTTGGCATTTTTTTTGGGTATTTATTAGGTGTGTCTTCCAGGTCAATTTATCTGGCAATCTAAAGGATCAATAAGCCAGCAAAAATACGACAACACTGTGCTAAAAATATTAAAAAGAATGTGATCTTTTAAGTTTTTGTAAACAAAGTGATATCACTTTATGTAACTCTTTTTATTTTTTAATTTGATTGATTACTGTTGAAAATGTTTAGTAATAAGATTAACAATTGTTAAATTAAACAACACAATTATTATTTTCCCTTACCTAAAAGGATTCGCATATTAGAAGAACATAAAAGTCCCAAGAGAAGGACAACCAGTAATATACCTTAAACAAATGCACAGACCATTAGAAGAAATTTTTTATATTAAAAAAAAAAAAAAGCATGTAAAAAAAGTCTAATTGAATAATCTGGTAGAATGATATGTGCTAGATAAAGAGATAGCTTTAAAAAAAAAAAAAAAAAAAAAAAAAACCTTCGTATATTTTAATTTGGCATTTCTCTTGATATTTTTTTTTTTTACTTCTATTGATGATTATGATCGTTGAATTTGAGAAGATTAAGCTCAAGACTATATTATATGCACGATAACATCAAAAATAACTTGTAAACAATAAAACTTTATATTATTATATATATTTGGGGATTATAATATTAAAATTATAATTCGTGAACTAATTTCTCCTACTTGAAATATCTCAAATTTTATGGGATAAAGTACAATATCTATATTAGATTTTGAGATTAAATTTATTTTGCATTTAATTGATGCTATACATTTATTTTAATTTTTTTTACTATCAATAAAATACAATATAAATCTAATTCTAAACTTAAACTTAAAATATCACATTTTATATGGCATATCAAAACTACCCCTAACTCTTAAATATTATGGCTCTAAACATTGTGACGGCTGATTATAATTTGTTTAATTCACGCCTAACGTGTTTGGACTAGAAAACTCCTAATGAACATGACTTGCCATTCAATTTGGTTCACTAATCCTCCTTTGTCATAATTGTCTTTAATTTCATCAAAATGTTGAATTTTAGACAATAATATTTTGTCTTTTTGTAGCTTTTAATATGGCGGAATGGTTTAGGAGGACGTTTTACAGTTATTATATTGAACTTGGTTAACCATTGATTGTTTTAATCTGGTGTTAGAAAATGTTTTTGGAAGATGTACTTTAATACCCTTTCATTGTTTTAATTTTGACGTATGAAATAATAATTTTACCCCTTAACTAGCTAGACGTGGGTATGAGTGATATTTTAACCTAACTTGTCATGCTCCAAGCATATAGTCTAAGTGTAACTAGCATTTGTGAACCATTGCTGGTCCCAAGCGAACTCTTCGGCCTGACTCACTCATTCACTGGAAGACTTAATGAAATAAAAAGTATTCAGATGGATATTTAAGTCATTATTATCATTAGCTCAATAGTAAGGTGCCAAGAAAAGTTCACAACTATCTCAAAAAACTACTCAAATAGAAAATTAGGCTGAAATAACAAAGGACCCTCTAAAGGCAAGAAGGCCTCACCACTATCGGGAAGGAATGGATCAACAACGAAGCGACTGTTGATGATCTCTAACACCTGTATATTTTAATCATAATCAACATTCAAAGACGTCAGTACATGAAATGTATGATATATAAAATGGCTGAAAGAAAATATGCTCAGAACAACTCAACCACATGAATATTCAACTTGAAATGAAACATGAAAGGTTAAAATTAAACAATGTTTTATAGATATATTCAAATAAATGCAACTCAGTAAAATAATAATATTTACTCATTGGGAAGTTTTTCTAACTAAAAATCATCACTTATAAGCCAATGATGATACAATGAATATGATGTCGTTGCCACAACCACTCTATACGTTGTCAAGATATAGGACAATCGCCTCAATGGATCCAAAATAAAGATCCTCTTTTGGGACAAGTAAGAAGTTACTCGAATTAAAGTATGACCCTATCCTACGTTGTGTCAGAACTTAGAAACTTCACTAAGAGATTCTCTCCCCCGTCCAAGAATGATGGTAGGTCATGACAGTTGGCTACATAGTATATGGGGTTTGAGTTGCCTTTACTTCTATCCATATCGATACTCGATACTATCCCAAAATCAAATTGTTATGCTCATAAACTCAAGTAAAATACTCAAAACCATCTCATGTAATCTCATTGGACTTTTCTCAAACTCAATTCTTCTCGACTTATCATGCTCTTTATTTAAATTCAAATGCTTTCAAAATATTGTCACATCTCATCATAAGTCCTTTCTCAAAAATATCATTTTTATTCAATGCTCATACTCATTTTGACTTAATAATTTATGCAAAAGAATAAATTTAAAAGTCATACTTTTGTCAATGAATGAAAACTATGCTCGTTAAGTCAAATTCAATGCATAAGGGAACAACGATCGTCAACTCAAGGGTTATGTGAATGTAACCATGAACAATAATTTCAAAAATTCAAAATGTAGAAACAATAATAATGTCAATGCACAGTTATGTAGGGCTCAACAAACAAATAATTTACTCGTTTGGAATCCAAAGAAGCTAGGGTTAGAACTCAACTCATACTCATAGATGAAGAAATTTAGATGTTGAGTGCGTAAATGAATTCAATCCAACGCTATGAATAACATTACATATGTGAAAGATTGTTGTGATTGAAATTCGAAGGCATGGGTAGAAACTCTTGAACTGTAACTTTTCTCCTGTTCAATCTTGCTCTCGAATTATTTTAAGTATTAATGAAAGTATAGGTACATAGGGTACTGATAAGGGCTTATTTTGATCCCAAAATGTCAAGGTTGTAATTTGAAAAGGTAAAAAAAGACTAAAATATCCCCCATTACAACTATCTCAGAATCATCTACGGGTTAATATATAGACCATAGAAACTTCTATAGACCATAAAAGGTCCTTTCGTGAAAACTGGGCTTCAGGGGTCTGAGTGTACGGTTGACCTTTTACAGATCATAGACCTTTCTGTGGGCCGTCTTGCATATTCATAGAAAAAATTATGAGACTTAATTTTTAAAACTTGAAAACCATGAAACCCATTAATGGATCATGGACCGAATTACAGATCATAAACTTTACTCATAGAATGGATCACAGACTCATCTTGGGGATAGCACGATTTTGAAACTATAGAGGAAATTTACAAATCATAGAAGTTTCTATGGCCCATCCTGTTCACATGGAAAAATTACTAAGACAAAGGATCTCAGGACTTGGTAATGACGAGACTTTTCTATAGTGAGTAGAATATTTTACAGGTCATAGAATCATCTCAAAGAATTGATTTAGATTTGGTACTGCAGGATCCTAATTCTAGAAAACTCCATCTATGGTCCATAAATAATTCTACGAGCCATAGATGATGTCCATAAAAATCGATTCTGCAGATTTTTTTTGGACTTTCTAAGTTAGGATAATTTAGAGTGTTACAATATATCCTCCTTGAGATCATTCATCCTCGAATGGTAAACAAGCAAGAAGTTTTACTCGAGGCACGAATACAATGCAAGAACTCAAATATTCAAACTCAAAAATAAACATTGACTCAAGATAGGAAAAAATAATATTACCTTCGACATTATCACTAGGAGCAACAAATAAATGAGGGTATCTAGCTTTTGTATCCTCTTTAGCTTTCCACATACTCTTTTCAACAAACTGACTTTTTTCAAAAAATCCTAACAAATGCAATCTCTTTAGTCCTCAACTTGTAACCTGATGGTCTAGTATCTGAATTGAAATCTCCTCATAGGATAAGATATATTTTACCATAATACTTTTGATAGGAACAACGAGTGAGATCTCCAGATACTTGTTAAGCATCAAGATATGAAACACTAGGTGAATAGCCGCTAAATCTGGGAATAGATCTAACTTATAGGCTACATTACGTACTCTCTTTATAATCTGATACGGACTAATGTAATGGAGACTAAGCTTATGTCATGCCCTGAGAGGGTACCGTAGACATAGACAATACTTAGAGACTATTGCTAGGCCCCAAACAAACCACTTTGCCTCATCACATTCATTCAATCAAATAACTCAAGACAATCAGCGGAAGACTAAAGAAAGTAATGATCACATCTCATCTAGTCTCAAAGTAATAAAATAAGTAGAAACTAGCTCAACAAGTCTCAATATCAACATTCGACTCTAGTCTATGAAGCCTCTATCACTATCAAGTGGTGTCAATCATAGACTAATGGCTACCTCAAATAAAAAATAAAGCTAATTAACATCTAACTCTAATAAGCAAGATGAAATAAATGTAATGAATCTTTCGAAGAAAGGGAAGCTCATCAAATCAGCTGAACTACTCCCTCAACAATGCGCCTGTTGACGATCACTAACACTTGTATCTGCATCATGAAATGATGTAGAACTGAGTGACATCAGTATGTGAAATGTACGGTATATAAAATAGCTTAATGAAACAGAAACGGGTAGAATAATATGGAAATAACATCAACTCAGAATAATAACTAAATCAGAATGCCAAATGTCTATCTAAAGCAAGAATAAAGAGTAGACAAGTGACCCATCAACTAATCAAACCTCATCAATCAAATCAGACTCATCTCAAAGGAACTCAACTCAACTCATCTCATCTCATCTCGATTCATAGTACTCAGTATGGGAACTTTCTGGGAGTGTCTCTTATCCAACAACAATCACTTATGAGCCAATGATTGTACAACAAACTGCCATGGTTGCCACAACCGTTCCGTACTTGCCAAGTAGGGAACGAATTGAATCCACTAGAGACCCCAACAAATCAATAAGTCCTCTATTGTTTCAGGGACTCTATCAAGAGGGAACCTCAATACAATGTGATGGTTCTAATCCTCGCCTACGCTTGGCTACATAGTTTACAAGTATGAGTTGGATTAACTTTTACTCTTTTGGTACTCGATACTCCTCTCAAGACTCAATGATCATAAGATAATCCATCCAATCAAATCATCTCAAATCAATCTCGCAGAGGTACTCATAATTCAATCAGTCTCATAGAGACTCTCATTATCATCAATTCAACTCTCAATCAATAGATCAAGCCTTAGGACAATCATTAGGGTCAAAATGAATAGAAAAATCATTAGAGTTCATTTGGAAACACCAGTGGACCATCAAGTACTATCAACCTATCATCATTCTCACATCATAATCAACAATCACAATAGAAATTCTCAATCAAGGCTCTGGACTCCATCTTTATGTTTATTCATGCATGATTTTAAAAGTTAACATATAGGGTTTGAGTTCTTATTCTTTATGGTGGCCTTGTTCAGCTGCCTATAGTCAATACATATTTTGAGAGAACCCATCTTTCTTTTGCACGATAGGACAGGGGCACCCCAAGTAGAAACACTCGGCCTAATGAAGCCTTTCTCTAATAGATCTTTCAATTATTCTTTCAACTTTTTCAACTCAGAGGTAGCCATCCTATAAGGTAGAATTGAGATAGGTTGGGTATCGGGAAGAACATCAATCCCAAAATCAATCTCCCTATCAGGAGGAACTCCAGACAGATCCTTAAGAAACATTTCGGGAAACTCATTCACAATCGGGAGTGACTCAAGAGTTGGAGACTCAACATCATCAGATTTCACTCGCATGAGATGATAGATACATCCTTTAGAAATTAGCTTTCTGTCTCTAAGATATGAGATAAACTTTCCCTTAGGTGCAATAGAATCACTCTTCCACTCCAAAACTGGTTCATTCAGAAATTAAAACTTAACGGTTCGGGCTCTACAATCAATGGAGGCATAACAGGCGTTAAGCCAATTAATGCTAAGGATCATATCAAAATCAATCATCTCTAACGCAACCAAATCAACAAGAGTATCCCTATGATAGTTGGACACTACACAAGCTCTATAGATTCACTCAGATCTGATAGACTCACCCACTAGAGTAAAAACATCAAAGGGTTCAAGAAGACTCTCAGGGGTTCTATCAAATCTACTGGCCACATAAGAAGTTACAAATGACAATGTGGTATAAGGATCTATCAAAACATAACAATCAAGAGTAAAGACTCGAATCATACTCGTCACAAAATCTGGAAAATTCTCCTGATCTTGACGACTACCCATGGCATACAAATGATTTGTAGCTCCACTTGCGCCTGACGTAGTACCTCTCTGGGTTTCCTTAGCTGGCGGGGCTGCTGCAAAAGATTGAGCCCGAGCGGCCTATTTTGGACACTCTCTCTGATAGTGACCCGCTTGGCCATCCTTGTAGCATACATCACTCCCCTCATGACATTTACCCATGTGTAATTTGCCACACGTACCATATGGTGGTTTACCCCGTGAACCTTGAGCTACACTAGCTTGTGATTGAGATCCATAGGCTCTAACATTCTGGGACCTCTGATCACTCCTGACTCTGGGCGGGGTGCATTAGTAGATGATGGTGCTGGAAATCGGTTACCATTCCCTTTCTTCCCAACCTCATGGCTTGATGTTTTTGCCTTCTTACTTCTGAACTTCTCTCTGTCGTATTGTCTCTCCTCATCAACTTGTTGCAAAAATGTCATCAATCTCCCAATGTCCATACCACTCACAAGTATCGCTCCCCTCCCATATCTCTTTGTCCCTCTATTCAACCCATCAACATACATCCCCATTCTCCCCCTCATATCAGCAACCATATCCAGATCATAGCGAGATAGATGCATGAACTTCAATCCATACTCTTGCACAATCATAGAGTCCTATTTCAAATTTAAAAACTCTCTTACCTTGGATTTTCTGCATTCTCTTGGAAAGAAACGCCCCAAGAAGGCTTTTCTAGAACATTACCCAAGTCAACAATGGGGCATTCTCTCCTCTACCTTTCTTCCATTGGTCGAACCATAGTCTGGCCACACCTTCGAGTTTGTAAGCAGTCAGTTCAACCTTGTCAGCATCAGTCACATGCATCACTTGAAACATTTTCTGAAGCTCCTCCACACAGTTCTCAGGATCCTTAGTGGATGCAGACCCTGTGAACTCAGGCGAATTCATCCTTAATAATTCCCGGACTCTAGATGTAACTTGTGGATCCTTTCTTCCTGCTCCTTATCTCGCAGTAGCTACTGTGATAACCTAGTCTAGAGTTTGAATAGCCTAGCGAAGTTTAGCATTGGAGACCTCATCTTGTGGGGCTGCTCAACAAGGACCACTGGGTCCACAGGCTCCTCATGTCATTGAGGCTCAGGTGGGTTGACATTTCGACTTGCGAGACATCCTCTACCTTTGACAACTCTTCTGGGAGGCATGATCACAACTCTGCAATGCATAGAGCACGAACTAGAGAGAACTTTTCATAGAGCCTAACTCTATCACATGATTTAGAACATGAAAGAAGTGAAACAATTCCTAATGTCCTATAGCCTCCATATTATGGATGTGGAGCACTTCACACCAATAATAAGGACTCTACTAGACACAACTGCATAGACTCCCTAGGACACTTGAACTCTGTGCTCTTGTACCAAGTTTGTCACGCCCCGAAAGGGTACTCTAGATGTAGCTGGCACCTAGAGACTATTACTAGTCCCCAAATGAACCACTTGGCCTCATCACATTCATTCAATCTAATAACTCAAGACAATTAGCGAAAGACTAAGGAAAGAATAGGCACATCTCATCTAGTCTCAAAATAATATAATAAGTAAATATGCTAGTTAGAAAGAAACTAGCTCAACAAGTCTTAACATCAACATTCGGCTCTAGTCTATGAATCTTATATCACTATCAAGTAGTGCCAATGACAGACCCATGGCCACCTCAAATAAAAAATAAATCTAATCAACGTCTAACTCTAATAAGCAAGATCAGATAAATGTAATGAATCCCCTAAAGTAGGGGAGGCTCATTGAGTGACATCAGTACGTGGAATATACGGTAAATCTTAATGAAACAGAAATGGGTAGAATAATATTGAAGTAACATCAACTCAGAATAATAACTAAATCAGAATGTCAAATGTCTATCTAAAGCAAGAATAAAGAGTAGACAAGTGACCCATCAATCAATCAAACCTCATCAATCAAATCAGAATCATTTTAAAGGAACTCAACTCAACTCAACTCATCTCATCTCGACTTATAGACTCAATATGGGAACATTCAGGGAGTTTCTCTTATCCGACAACAATCACTTATGAGAAAGTGATTGTACAATAAGCCTCCATGGTTGCCACAGTCGTTCTGTACTTGCCAGGTAGGGAACAAATTGAATCCACTAGGGACCCAACAAATCGACAAGTCTTCTATTATTTCAGGGACTCTATCAAGAGGGAACCTCAATATAATGTGATAGTTTTAATCTTCACCTATGCTTGTCTATGTAGTTTGACGAGTGTGAGTTAGATTAACTCTTACTCTTTCGATACTCGATACTCCTCCCAAGACTCAATGCTCATAAGACAATCAATCCAATCAAATCATCTCAAATCAGCCTCGTAGAGGCACTCTTTGTTCAATCAGTCTCACAAAGACTCTCATCATCAATTCAACTCTCAATCAATAGATCAAGGCTTAGGACAATTATTAGGGAATAATCGAATAGACAAATCATTAGAGTTCATTTGGGAACACCCATGAATCATAAAGTACTATTAACCTATCATCATTCTCATATCACAATCAACAATCACAATCGACATTCTCAGTCAAGGCTCTGGTGTAACACCCCACATTTTACATGTACTAATTCTATGTAAATGAATCATGTTATGGTTTGGTCAAATTAGCGTCAATTATTGAAGGTGCTTGAATCTCTTGATTATGGGCGATATGTGATTCTAAATGCTTAAGAGGGTTGATGGTATATATGTGTTGATGATAATTTGAGGAAATATCAGCCCTAAACTAAGTAAATAATTGAGGTCATTGTATGACTTAATAATCTAGTAGGTGAATTACCTACTTTTTTGGCTTAAAATTGATAGCTAAATGGAGATGAGGCTCGACGTTGAATTTGTTCAAGTTTGATTATGAATATATTCCTTGTTAATGTTGTAACTTTGGGTCATGTTTTTGTATCATTAATGGACCTTATTTTCAGTCCAAGAAGAACTTAAAAACGTCCTAAGTAATCTACAAACAACTTGGCTTTTTGGACCCAAAACAAACTAATAAGAAAGCTGAAAAATGGCAGCCAAGGTCCATTAAGTTTGTGACTCATTTGAGCCCAATTATGAGGGGTAAGCTGCTGAATAACAAGTGTCTTAACAAGTTTTAATGTGAGAGGAAAATGTCAAGAGAAAGTTGTTCAAATAAGACTTTTAAAAACGTGATAAGAGCAGCCCTTTAGTCATTGCCAATT
>JAABOM020000096.1:4183352-4196462 GCA_011800125.2 Solanum clarkiae
TACTTTTACCAACCAATCCAATCCTAAATGACCTACTCCATAGTGCATAGTTCTCAGATCCTGTCAACTGCAGAGTGATGAGAGAGCTATCTGGAGTGTCTGTAGGTTGAAGAAATAAAGGATGATTATGATCGATTACTGGAATTGTAGTTGTGCGTGTAGATCCAGAGTTTGTTCCTCCTTCAGATGTAGCAACATTCTCCATTGGAGTGTTTTTTTTTTTTTTTTTGGTGCTGCTTCTCACCTGTGCTTCAATCTGTGCAACAGATGTGTGAATCACTCGATCTTATCCTAGTATGATCGGAGGCTTTGATACCATGAAAGCTCCATCAATGGAGCTTAAAGTCTACTAGAACAGTTAGGAGAAACATAGATGTAAAGAGAAGATAGAAAGAAGAAGAGGAAGAAGAGAGGATTTATTAAATCTGAATCACTGTTACATTGATACTCTCATGCCTTTGTAGTGTGGCTGAGATGTATTTATACACATTTCAAGTAACTGACTTGTAACTAACTTATAACAAACTCTTAATAACTCTTAACTAACCAACTAATTCACACCATAAAGCTTAACTAGTTGACTCCTTTTGCTAACATATGTTGTTTCTGAAATGTGGCCATAGTCTTCTGATGGTCATCTGGAGACGACATCCAAATGTGCTCATAACCTCTTCAGTTGCCCACTGGGTAAGTAAACCATACTTTCCTGCTATAAATCTCCTCCATGAGGCTTATCCTCGGTATAGAATCTCCATAGCCATTTTTGGAGCAGAAAACTATTCTGGAAACCTAGGTTCTCGATTCCTAGGCCTCCTTGTTTTCTGCTAAGCGTGAAATTATCCTATTTCACCTAGTTGTAACCTCTTTTTTCCTTATGCCTTTCCAAAGGAAGGATCTTCTTAGCCCCTTTATTTTGCTCATTATTCTTAGGGATTGGAAATAGGCTCATCATATAAGTAGGCAATTCATCTAGTACTGACTTCATTAGGGTCCCTGCCACCCAGTGATAAATATTGGTTTTTCATTCTGGTTAGTTTCTTCTCACATCTCTTCAACACCATATTCCACACTTCCAACACTTTGTTCTTGGCACACAAAGGTAGTTCCAGATGCTTTGTTGGTAGTGCCTCAATCTGGCAGCTCAATGTCTTAGCTAGCACAAGTAGATTTTCAACTTGGTTGATAGGAAAGAGATGACTCTTCGGCTAGTTGACATGGAGGCTTGAAAGACCGTCGAATATAGTGAGTATAGTCCTTATGTGTCTAACTTGTGCTGCCTCCGCCCTGCAAAATATAAGAGCATCATCAGCATAGAACAAGTGTGTGATCTCCATCTCCTCTCCTCTCCCTGCAAGTGCACCAAATCCTCTCACCCACCCATTAGCCTTTGCCTTCCTGAGCATATGGTTCAGTCCCTCCATGGCTATTAATTAAGAATAGGAAAGGGGACATAGGGTCTCCCTGTCTAAGACGTCTCTCAGGCTGGAAGAATCTTTCAGTGTTTCCATTTATGAGTAGAGAGAACTTCACAGTTGAGATGCAGTATTTGATCCACCCAATATCCACTTGCTACCAAATCTCATGTCCTTTAGAATTTTTAGGAGGAAATTCCAATTGACATGGTCATAGGCCTTTTCAATGTCCAGCTTGCATAAAATCCTTGGTTTCTTCTGTTTTACCTTGGAGTCTACCAATTCATTAGCCAACAGTGCTGCATCCATCATTTGCCTGCCTCTCAGGAAAGCCATTTGGTGTTCATCAACCAATTTCCCTATCACTGTCTTCATTCTCCCAGTCAGCAACTTGGAGATGATTTTATAGACGACTCCTATCAAACTGATAGGTCTGGTCTTTTAGCTCAACTGCACCAGGTTTCTTCGGGATTAAAGCTATGAATGTAGCATTAAATGATTTCTCAAACACTCTCCTCTGGTGGAAATTCTGTATACTCACCATCAAGTCTTCTCTCAAAATATCCCAGCATTTCTTAAAAAATTGATAGTGAAGCCATCAGGGCCAGGTGCTTTATTCCCATCACACTGGTTGATGATCGATAGCACCTCCTCTTCTGTAAATGGTCTTTGTAGCTATTCATTTTCTTCTGTAGAGACTGTTGGACATCCTGCAAAATCAAAGGAAGGCCAAGGTCAGGTTCTGTGTAGATCTGACATAGAAGTCTATCATGGCTCCTTTAATTTCTGCATGATCCTGTATCTCCTTCCCCTTACCACCATTTTGTTAATTGTGTTGCATCTCCTGTGAGCAGTTGCTAACCTTTGATAGAACTTTGTGTTCTTATCTCCTTGCTTCAACCACAATACTCTTGATTTTGTCTCCATCTGTCTTCTTCTTGCTTGGCTGGTACTTCTAGTTCTGCAAGGGTGGTTGCTCTTATCATCATTTCCTCATTCAACAGTGTTCTATCATTTTGAGTTCTGTCCAATTCAGCTAATTCTTCAAGCAAACAGTTTTTTCTGTGAGCTAAGCTCAGAAAAAGTTCTTCTTGCCCCAGTCTTTTAGCTTTTGTTTGAGCATCTTTGGTTTACTGCTGAGCTTGTAGTCTGGACACCCTTCTACCACAAAGCTGCTCCACCGCTCCTGCACCATATTGTTGAAGCCATCAACCTTGAGTCACCAATTTTCAAATTTGAAATATGATTGTCTATGTTCCCAGTTACCACTGTCCAGCATGATAAGATTATGATCAGACCCTGCTCTAGGGAGAATACTTAGCTTGATGCTTTTGAAGTTCTCCTCCCACTGTGTAGAGTATAAGAATCTATCTAGTCTAGCTGCGCTTTGATGGTTATCTCCCCTGAACCAAGTGAATTTTCCTCCTATAAGACAAGGGCCATGTAGCTCTAAGTATTCAATCCATCTAGAGCAATCATTCATGATATTTGTGACTCTATTGCACCCCCTTCTTTCCACCATGTGCCTCACAGTGCTAAAATCTCCACTTGTGACCCAAGGTCTTCCACGCAATTCCTTCATAGCAGCTCTCTCTTCCCAACAATCTAGCTACTCATTTCTTCCATGTGGTGCATAGACTCTAGTGAAATGCTAGGAGTAGTAGCTATGTGTAGGCTCAAATTCGTTAATGATTGAATAGGTCCCTTCCTCCACCTTAGTGCCTGTCCAAATTCTACTGTGCCGTATAAGAAGTATTCCCCCTTGCTTCCATCTGCCTCAATGAATCCATGTCTCATCCATCTGCAAGGCCACAGTTGATACTCAATCTCCTCAATCCCCGTGTTCACCTTGGTTTCTGTAGACAAAGCACATCTGCTTTCCATTTTTGTAAACACGTCTTAACCAGGTTCTTATTGGTGTTGTTGTTAAGACCCCTCACGTTCCATGAGATCAGTTTAATATTCATATAAAGGGCAAACTTAGAACCCTCCCCCTGTTTCCAGAACCTTCAAACTCTTTGTTGAGACTAGATTGAAGCTTCTTCAATAACTCTTTGTTGAGACTAGATTGAAGCTTCTTCAATTCATTCGTATCTATGCCCCTGATTTTAGGGGTGGTAATTTCTTTCCCCTATTTCTTGTTATCAAGCTCTGTTTCCTTTCATCAATTCTCATGAGTAATGCAAGTGTCTCCTTCTCAAGTCCTTCAAATGCTACCCCATACATGTTGCTCAGCTCTAATATATGTGAGTTGACCCAATTTGATGCCTCTGTGTAGGCCAGATCTTCCTCTGCCACTTTCGGCGTGGCCATTGGTTCAGTATCAGGGATTTGTTGCAACTGTAGTTCCGTCTGGTTTAAAACTTTGGTCATAATTTCTTCTTCAGAAAGATCACTTGTGCTACCCAATTCAATAATCTGTTTGGGTTTTGGGATTGCATGTGTTTATTCTCACCTGCTACTCTTTCTCCTGCCATTTTCTCCTTCGTTATTTCCTTTGCAGAATTTTCCCATGGTTTGATTGCTTCCAAAAATTGAGACGCTAAAGACTTAATGGCTGAAAGCCCATTTATGTCTTTAATTTGGTCCTCTTGTGCGTTTTCATTTAAAGCCAAAAGGGTTCCAGAGTTTCCTTTTTGTCTCAGGCCCAAAGTGATTGTTGGCCTAAAAGAATTTGCCCTGATATCTGGGCTTGTTTATCTCTTTTCAATAAATCCACTATGTATCCCCAGGTATCCAGGTTGACCCACGTGATTCTTCATGTGTCCTTGACACCTTTTCCTCCCTTTGTACCTTTTCCATATCGCACCTCTTTTTGCTCAGTGGATTTTCTTGCATGAACTGTTGGTTAAAGATTTAGTCGTCCCTTCTGCTCCGGTAGTTACCCTCGTCGGAGCTTCCACCCAAAGTTGCACCGTGAATAAGGTCCCTCTACTTTCAGTCAGTACCTCCTTCGGAATATTACTTCCGTCGCCGTGAACCTTGATTCTAGTCTATTTGATGTGATTCCGCAACATAGTTTCTTGATATCACTATGCTGTCAGAGTTGGAGCCTTTTTATTTTGTATGTTTCCATAATTATGGCTTGCCCTTTAGTTGTTACTTGTTACCATTATGGTATTAGATTTAGAGCCTTTGTGGTTTGTATGTTTCCAAAAGTAATTACTATTTTTTAATTAAATCAGTTGAGCTGGCTTTAACTTCGTTATGTCAAATATACAAAATTCTAATTTGTTTATTTTGTGTGATTACATAACCAATGAAACTCAAAGGTAAGTCCTATAAAGTGGTCAGGGCAGAGTGCTGGCTAGTAAAAAATTCCCATGTCTAAAAGATACGTGTTGCGGAGATGAGCATGTTGAGGTTGATGTGTGATCATATTAGGAATGATAAGATTAGAAATGATGATCTTTGCAATAAGGTGGGAGTGGTTTCAGTGGTAGCTAAGATGAGGGGAGCGACACTGAAATGGTTTGGACATGCGAAAAGGAGATGGCTAACATAACAGTAAGAAGGTGCGAGAGGTTGGTTGGAGGTTACGAGGTGAGGTAGAGGTAGTATCATGACCTAAAGGTACTTTTAGGTGTGACACGATGAATAGAATCTTGAGAGACCCAAAGCAAGCCACTTAGCATGCATACAACACAATATAAAGAAATATTCATAAAAAACTCATTTCATAAGAAAAGGTAAAGCATAAGCGGAAGGTTACATAGTTTTGACAAGCCAACTACATAGGAAAGATGCTACAAGAGGTCTCTAGCTAATCGAAAGACAGTAACGAAGGAAAAATGTCTTTAGAACACAACATAAATGCCCTTGAAATACCAGGACTCACCTAAGGAAGTAGTATCAACAACATGCTCTAGCACGATTAGGATAGACGACGTCGGAACCTATATTGTGACATAATTTAGGCAAAAGTATGTCTCGGTACATGGAATGCATGAATATGTTAGAAATGCAATACACAACATGATCATAATATGCAATTGACCAAGTTAGAAAACATGATAAAATTTCATTTAAAGCATGGTAAAAAGACATGAAGATGTTTGCATTTAAAGAGACATAATGAGAAGTTTAGAGAGAACCATAAGTCATAAGAAACTTGCTCAGTTGTGGTATATAACCTTAAACAACAATAAGACCATGTGAGCCATAACATTGAATTCAATGTAAATCCTATATCGAAAAAGGAGAGGCTACTTGCCATGGTAGACACTGTATCATATCCTGTCATAATGTCATTTGTGAATTAACTAGCTAAGTCAATTGGGGCAACCTACAATGACACGTAGTTTGGGGCTAGGGGTTGCTACTAGAGACTTCCTTACCAAGTTTTCATGTCAAAGCCCTCTTGGTGTTAAGTCAAATTCCAACAAAATAGATAAAGTAAATCATTAAGTCATAACTTGTGGAAAGGCAACAATTAACTACCAACCCCTTTTATAAAACCATATACATGAAGTGGCTCATTGAATCATGATTCATATAATGTGAGAAATTTTTTCAATATTATGAATTCATACATTAGTGAGAAAGCCTTTCACCTTTTGTTCATTTGTGAGAAAATCTTTCACAATCATTGATACTTACTTGCAAGCATTCATTAGACATAAGTCATCATCATTTAAAACATACATGAATCATTTTCCAAATCATAATCATAGTTTTTTTTCAAATGACAAGGGTAACTCGCAACTGCTACTCTTTGGGGGTGCATAGGGTAAACCCCTGCTCCTATGCAATAGCTTGCAGACCACACAGGAGAGGTAACCCGTACCAGGTTGACCCAGAAGGCAAACCCCTTGCTTTCTCTGGCAAGGGGCAATTCATAACAATAGTTCATAGTGAAATTTAGGACAAAAATGCATGAGTACATGTAAAATTCTTTGAATTTATGAAATTAATAACACTTCATGCATATGACTACCGATAAGAGCGGAATAAACCATAATTGGATGATCAGATGCAAGGTTATGATAATCTAGGGTTTTAAGAAGCAATTAAAAAAAAAGAAATTGAAGATCTTTTGGGATTCCACGGACCGTAAAATGGTTCATACAAGTGAGGTCTTTGGGATCAAGTGGCAGTTCCACGGTGAGATATACGATCAATATCCTTTTTTTATAAATTGTAAAAATATATTGTAAAGTGAACTTCAAAGAGCAAGCAATTTTCTTACCCAAATTCTATGAATCTCCTCACGGACCATAGAAGTTTATATAGTACGTAGATGGGGCCCGTGAAGGCTGTCGACAATTATTTTTCCAGGAATATTTGGAAATTTTTCATTTTTTTAATATCAAAGCTATGTCATTTTTTGTACCATTCTTAAGGCCTATAACTACCCAAACCCTTCAAATTTCCTCCATTCCCTCATAATCCCTTAATCCCGAAAATCTTCTCAAAAATTTCCTCTCAAGCTAAGGAAAAACAAGCTAGAGCTTCAAGCTTCAAATCCTCCAACCACTTTCATCTTTTAGGGCCTTGATTACTCAGGTATGTGAGAATTCATCCATTGATCCCTTTTATCCGTAGTGTAGCTCCTTCATCGAAAAAGGAGAGGCTACTTGCAAAGGTAGACTTTGTATCATATCATATCATAATGCCATTTGTAGATTCACTAGCTAAGTCAATTAAGATAACCTATGGTGGCACGTAGTTTGGGGCTAGGGCTTGCTACTAGTTAAGTTCGCTAGGACTCTTCATTTTTGGTGTTGCACCCGTGTTGACACGATATGGGTGTTAGTGTGGGATCCATACCTGATCTGGTCAACCAGTTTTGGAAGCTTTAACCACATCCGAGAGAGAAATTTTGAACATATTCAATGATTTTTGTAATCAAAACAAACATTCAGGCTAAGTTGCTCGGATTCGGGGGCGGGTGTTCGATACGAGTGCGGATCTGGAGGTTGGATCCTTCATGATCTAATTTTTAAGATTCGGGGATATGGATCCATATATGGATACATGTGCGGGGATTTGCTAGAATAATCAAAATATCTAAAAATAGAAGGATAAAACCTAAATTATGAGATATTATATGGAGAACTTGAAGAGAATTTTGGAAGGAGATTAAAGAAAAAGGTGTGACATAGAAATTTCTATATAAAAGGTATTCCATTTTCTTCAATTTCATCTGAGCTTTTGTATTGATTACAGAAATCATTAAAAGCGTCCAAACTTTCTCCACCGATTTTGGTCGAAGTACTCGCAATCGGTTAACCAAATCAGGCACGGACCTCACACCCACACCCACGTCGTGTCAATACGGGTGCAACACCAAAAGTGAAATGTCTGAGCAACTTAACATTCAGGTACCCTTTGGGGTGACCCAGTGGTTTAGACTTGTGACTTCCATGTTGGAGGTTTCAAGTTTGAAACCTCTTGCCTGGTTTGCCTTTTGGGTCGAGCTCGTCGCTTTGGGCCTGCCTAGTGCAGGTTACATCTCCTGTGTGGCTTGCGAGCTATTGCATAGAAGCGTGAATTTACCCTATACATACACTCAAAGGGTGGCGGCTGCGGGTTCTCCCTTTGTCATGAAAAACAAAAACTCAGGTGAAATTGGAATACTTTTTTTGTATATATAGAATTCTATTGCCACTCCCTTTCCTTTTATCTCCTTCTAGGATTTTCCTCTTGATCAATATTTTCTCCTCAGGTTTTTCACATAGTCTCATAATTTAGATTTTATAACTCTTTTTTTGGATATTAAATTATTTTTGGCCTAATTCTCACACTCGTATTCATATATGGATCCGTATCCCCAAATATTAAAATTTAGATCATAGGGAATCTGATCTCTAGATCCGCAAGTTATCAGACTCTTGCACCTGAGTTCAAGCAACTAAGACTACCAGAGACACACTTATCAAAATTCCACCTCAAAGCACTCTCAATGCTAAGTCAAATCCCAACAGAATAGATAAAGTAAATCATTTAAGTCATAACATGGGAAGACAACAATTACTTGTCAATCCATTTTATAAAATCATAAATATAGAGTGGCTCATTAAATCATGATTCATATAATGTGAGTGAACTTTTCAACATTATGAATCCATACATGGGTGAGAAAACCTTTCACCCTTCATTCATTTGTGAGAAACCTTTCACAATTATTGATACTTACAAGTATCCGTTAAACATAAGTCATCATTTAAAACATACAGGAATTCTTGGTAAAATCATAATCATAGTTCATAGCTAAATTTAGGGCTAAAATGCATGGGTACAAGTTCAGTTCTTTGAATTCATGAAATTATTAACAATTCATGCATATGAGGATCAATAACAGCAGAATAAACTATAATTGGATGAATCCAATACAAAATCATGAAAATCTAGGGTTTTAAGAAGAAATTAAAAATAAAAAAACTGAAGATCGTTTGGGACTTCATGGATGAAACAAGATTCATGGATGAATTCCCGCGTACCTGAGTAATCAAGGTCCTAAAAGATGAAAGAGTTGAAAGACTTAAAACCTTGAAACCCTAGCTTGTTCTTCTTTAGCTTGAGAGGAAATTTTAAAGAGAAGATTTTTGAGATTGAGGGATTATGAGGGAATGGGGGAAATTTGAAGGGTTTGGGTAGTTATAGGCCTTAGAAATAGTATAAAAACAGTATAGCTTTAATATTAAAAGGGTGAAAAATGTCCAAAATATCTCTGGGAAAAATAATTGTCGACAGCCTTCATGTGCCCATCCATGGACCGTATAAACTTCTATGGTTTGTAAGGGGTCCGTAGGAGTTGGATAGGAAAAGTGCATGGTCTCGGAAGTTCACTTTACGAATCAAAATTCTACGATCCATAAAAGACAGTACAGACCATATATCTCATCATGGAACTGTGGAACTGAGTCTCCTGATTCCAAGGACCTCACTTTTACGAACCATTCTATGGTCCGTAAACTTGACCATGATCTGTAAACAACCCTTGTAGACATTAACGTACTCTTCCTGGTTTGTGAAGTCCAAACTGCGGGTGTCCCTTGCGGGTTGTGGTTCTTTATACGGCTCGTGATGACCCCCATATACGACCTGAAGTATCGGCAATTTTTTTTGAGGTCCTTTTTTATTTCAACCTTTCAACTTTTAGGGTATTACAAGTAGGCCAAAGAAGTATTAGGAAGAGGTGATAAGATATGACCTAGTTTCACGTTATCGTAGACATGACCTTAGATATGAGGGTGTGGGGGACATGTATTAGGCTAGAAGGTAGTAGTATTATCTTGCTTTGGCTCATTGTACTAGTGGTATTAGTATTGTTTAGTATGTTTAGTGTGTATCGATTATCACACTATTGTATTTCTGTTTTGCTTCTTTCTGGCAGACTCAATACTTTTTATGTGTTATTTGTTATATTTTCTTCCCTATCTTCTTCTTTGTACCTGGATTTGTTGCTGAGGGATCAGCCTCTCTACTTCTACGAGGTAAGTGTTAAGGTTTGTGCATTTTATCCTCCCCAGACCCCAGTTGTGGTATTTCACTATGTCGTCGTCGTTATTATTGTTGTTGTTTATCTTATGGAAAAAACTGAAATTACTTTTGAGTAAATGTGTTTCTGCAAGGGATGTGAGTAATTCTAAATTGATACTGGATAGGGAGTCACTTTTGAGTATGTCCAGAGTAGAGGTATTTTTTGCTTCCACCTAGTGACAGACTATGATAGTTGGGACGAAATGGGGGATAGTCCCAATTTGTAGAAAATATCAACAATTGCTCGGGGTGATCCTACTCAAATATAGAAGTACCATAAAGGATATGTATGGAGGAGGGTCACAAGTGATTCAATGGTGGTTGGAGATGTAGAGGAGTTCTTTTTGTAACAGGGAGTTTATACTAGGGACCTCCCTTAAGCCCACACTTTCTTAGCCTGGTTACGTAATGAGTTATTCAATAATACAACAACAACATTACCCCAATGCCTCAAAGGCTCCCGCGCATTGCCGGGTAAGGGCGTTATTCAATAATACGTAAAATAAAATTTTACGGTATATGGAATTTGCAAATGATATTTTGTTAATTGATGAAACTAGTGAGAGTCAATCATTAATTGATGAAGCTAGTGAGGAATCAATTAAAAGTTGCACTTGTAGACAGGAATGGTAAAGAATAAGGGATTTTATGATAGGTTAAAAATGTATGCATTGCAAGTTTAGCCTAAAAAGAATGAAGTTGAAGTGGGGTTAGATAGGATAGTGGTGTCTAAATACCCAAAAAAAGGAAAAAAAAGACAGATATCCAAACTCAAGTCTTCTAATTGAATGACATGAAAGATGATGATGTAACAAATATTCAGATTGACCCTCCATTAATTGCTTTGCAATAATGAGATACATACCTAACTGAAACATAAGGTTCACTGGAATTGGTGAGCTCAAATTGGATTATATGGGAGTAATTGCTGGACCCTTAAGACTCAATTTTAAATAGCTTGTACATATTAGTGTCATATGTCCTACAGGAGGAGTGTGAATAATAGGCTCATTCTATTCACTCCTCTATAAATAAATAGAGTTGTAGGGTCAGTCACTTAGTAATTTCCACCCTCTCTTTTTCTTCCAAGTTTATTTCTCAGACCCCCAAATTGACAAGATGTACATGGTAAATATGTGGTGTCAGATGAAGGTATACCAGACCAGAAATGTACGCATCCAAGTGAAGGTGCAAGTAGTACACATTGATACTACAATGAGAGATCGCCTCACTCAGTTATGTATTTCATAGGGCTCTCAAGTGTGTTGGTTTATTGTTGATACTAAGATGATTAAAGCTGTTAAAAATGTATGAAAACAAAACATAACTAGATTCTTGCTATGAAATATAGCACATTGAAAGCAAATGATCAAAAGCGTACAAGACTAATTAGTTGGAGTTGAAGACTAGTCGCTGTTACTCTTGCATTATATTTTGTGTTTGCCAGTAGCTTTTAACGTGGTTAAGAGATCTGTATATGAATGTAACATATAGAGAATCTCTATTCTAAAAAAGCCCTTAATATGTCAAGACCCAATATACATAAGTCGTGATAACACTCAACATCCCTGTGTCGAGAACCCAAACACAATAAACAACCAACACATTCCCAACAATAGATAATAAAGTCTAAAATAGGGATAACATAGATAATTGAGTCTCTACTAAGATGGTAGAGGTTTTGGTATCATGTAAAAAAGAAGAGATTGTATTGCATATTGACATAAATAATGGGTGCCTTTTTTTAAAAAAAATAAAGGTAAGTAATTACTTTATGTGAATGATAAGAAAACTAATTGTTCTCTTAAAGTTACATAAAGAGTACACTTAACGTATCATATAAAATATTCTACTTTTCTCCTATTTAGATACAATGAGCCTAGGCAATACTAGCCATTAATTACTTTGATTCTCTTTGTATTCTACGCGGTCATTAATCTTTAAAAAAGTCTGAAAAAAAGCAGAAAAGTGGTGAAAGATCGTATCAGCCAAATCTACGTGACACTTTAACCTCAGGATGATTCTTTTTGCTCCTTACCTTGCAGGTTAGCTCAAAGGATAGTACGTGGAGATGTTCCTGAACCTTTGATGAATCGGAAGGTTATAACTTCTCTTCCTTGTTGTTTAATTTAATTGCATTTATTTTATTGTGAAAGGGATCAGCAATAAGTTCTCTCTGCATGAGGTTTATCAAGTGATGCAAAAGCTGAAAACTGCAATTTACAGTGTTAGTCGGATTGTTTTTCCCTCTATTTTTTTAATTTGGGAAAAGCATATCTCGAAGAATTAAATGATAGTTGAAAATTGCTTCTCTTCTATTGAGAAGTATGGGCCTTAAGCTGTTGCTTACTGAAAAGTAGTTGTATCTCTTCTTCCAGTGATTCATTTTTGTGACAAAAATATCTAAGTTTCTTTTAGGTCTCCCTGTTTATTGGAACATAATTGTCTGTTCAAGAGACAAGTTAGCTCAAGACAGTTGATGCAGTTCTTACTCAACTGAAACAGCATGACAAAGTTGTGTATTGTCTTAATAATTTCTGGGGATTAATTTCCAATCGAGTTTGATGTTGAGAAAAATATGCATTACACCTGCATTCAAATGTACACTAAATTTTGATCAACTAAGCTAGTCCGCTTTATAAGCTAGTCTTTCACCCAACCCCTCCTCATTCTCTAATTGTTTTTGAGGATTCTATAGACTTTCAAGTGCTTATACTGTACTTTGATTTGCTTTTTTTTTCCCTTTCCATTTTATTTAGTTGATATCTCTTGATATGGGTGCCTTGCTTGCTGGTGCAAAGTATCGTGGAGATTTTGAGGAAAGGTTGAAAGCTGTTTTAAAGGAAGTCTCTGCATCCAATGGGCAGATTATATTGTTTATTGATGAGATACACACTGTAGTTGGTGCAGGTTTGGTATATTGTTTTTGATTTCTGTCTATCCATGAATGAATTGTTGTTTATTTCTACCGAATGTTTAGAATCTTTGTAAATTGTTAGGGATGGCAATGGGGCGGGTGCGGGGCGGGTTGAGCTCAACCCGCAAATTTTTTAAACCGCCCCGCATATACCCGCCCCGCATGATGATTTTTTTTTTCATTTTCAACCCACCCTGCCCCGCCCCGCATAAACCCCGCTTAAATTTTAAAGGTCTTTCATTTTTTAATTGAATTTAATTTTTTCGCTAATTAACGTCTCAACAACTAATTAACTAT
>JAABOM020000096.1:4199084-4230879 GCA_011800125.2 Solanum clarkiae
TATGTAAAATCTAGTAAAAAATGGTATTTCTCGGTTTTAACACTGTCCAGGCCGAAAATAAACTCTGCGAACGCAAGGGTGAGGCCCGCGAATGCGGATCAAAACTAGGTACACCTCGACGAACGCGGATCCCTGGGTGCGTATGCAGAGAACAAACAGAGGCTGCACCAGCAATACACAATTGCTACTAGAGCGCGGAATGAACCGGCAAAACTCATCCGGAATCAGAATTACACAAAACAAATGTGTGTCCATACTTAAAATAGTGATCCGGACTCAACAAGATAATCAGAATTCGATTCGGAGGTCCCCTCGACACAATTACCAATGCAAGTCAAATAAACTAGTTTAAAACTAAAAATACCAAACTTGCTCTCGACTACTCCAAAAATTATGACGAGATCATTTCTAGCATTAGTTTCACCATCCAGAACTGTTGGAATTTCGATCCGAGTTTCCGAATTTCGAATACTGACCAAAGTCAAACTTTAGTTTCGGAAACAACTAAAAATGCAACTTTGGGCCTAAAATCTTCCATTTAACTCCGAAATCAGTTCTGCAAATTTTCTAGATCAGATTCGACGTTTCGGAGCCAATGGAATCGATGGATTTCTGATCCGACACCTGAAACTCAGAATGGTAGGAAAACTCACCTTTTTCAACAACTTAAGCTTCCAAAAATGCCAAAACTCATAGTTTCAACCTTTAAAACTCAAGATTTCAGTTCCAACAATACTGATAGTTCAAAATAGGCACAAAGAAACTTACGAAAAGGCAAAACATAAATTTTGACACATGTACTTAAAAATGACCAACCAGGTCATTACAACCTCAACATTCTTTATCTGTTTCCCCTTCATAAAAACCATCTGTTGTCTATCAACAAGTTTATGAATGGCTTTTTTCAATCTTTGCTCCAGATGTTGAAATCTCTATTGAAAATTGCTTTTAGTTACCGTAGTAATTTTTAGAAAATAAGTTATTTAGTTTAAATAAATTTGAATTTTAAATTTTAGTTAAATTATTGAGATATTTTAGGTTAGTTTAAATTTCAAATTATGCTGATTTTTCTTTTAGGTTGGTTATTTAAAGCCCCTCAATACTTATTAAAATCATTGAAAGCTATTGAAAGTCATTTCAATCCAAAGAGAGACTATTTCAATTTTTTGCTGCTCCATTTAAAAAAAAAACCAACAGTGGTATCAGAGCCTCATTGATCTTAAGGGATCTGTGAGTTCTTCCAAAGAACTACCATACCTTTTTAACCCGTAAGGGCTACTTTTTCACCCGCACAGGCTACCTTTTTAACCCGCGAGGGCTACTTTTTAGCCCATTTTAACCCGTTAGGGCCAATTTCAGCCCGTGTTTTTTCAACGCACAGGCTTTTCTGAACCAAAGAATGACAAGCAACAGTCTTTCTTTGAATGCCCCAAAAATTTTCACTCATTTTGAGAAATATATTTTATGTGATATTGTGATGGAAGAAAAATCATCACAAAATTTTCTGCAAATCCTATCAATTTTCAAATGAAAATACTTTCAAACCAGAGAAGATCATTGATGGTATTTTTTAACCACAATATAAAAAGAAGAAAAAGAATGAAGAAGAAATTTTGCAAGTTCAAAAACAATTCAGCACCAACCACCAAAGCAGAAATTGAAGGGGAGCAGTTTTTTAAACTCCAGCAACTAAAGCAAAGGAGGAGTTTGAAAATTGCTTTTAGTTACTGCAGTAATTTTTAGAAAATAAGTTATTTAGTTTAAATATTTTGAATTTTAAATTTTAGTTAAACTATTGAGATATTTTAGGTTAGTTTGAATTTCAAATTATGCTGATTTTTCTTTTAGGTTGGCTATTTAAAGCCCCTCAATACTTAATAAAATCATTGAAAGCTATTGAAAGTCATTTCAATCCAAAGAGTGACTATTTCAATTTTTTGCTGCCCCATTCCTCCTTTTTTTTTTAAAAAAAAAAAACATCAACAATCTCAAATATTTTCGACTTATCACCCAATGAATTAGATAGAATGCAAATCTTCTACTTCTGGTGTTTTTATAGATTAAGAGAGTTACAGGCTGGAAGCTGTTTATTTTTATGTCTCAATTCAAATGGATTGAATATCTTCAACACAAGTGTAATAGGAACAGGCCCCAGATGTTGAAATCTCAAATATTTTCGCCTAAATCACCCAATGAATTAGATAGAATAAAAATCTTCAACTTCTGGGGTTTTATAGATTAAGAAAGTTAAAGGGTAGAAGCTGTTTATTTTTGTTTCAATTCAAATGGTTTATAGCATCTAGTGGATTGACGGATCACAATTTTTAAGCTGCTTGTAGAATATTTTTAGTATAGTGTGTGTGTAATTTGACACACTTATATTTAGGGTTTCTCACTTTATATTCTATTCTTACCTTTCAGCAATTGACCTTGTTGATGAAGCTGCTGCAAAACTAAAGATGGAAATTACTTCAAAACCAACTGAATTGGATGAGATAGATAGGACTGTGATGAAGGTGGAAATGGAGAAATTGTCTCTGAAGAACGACACGGATAAAGCATCTAAAGAAAGACTGAACAAGCTAGAAAGTGATTTGCAGTCCCTTAAGCAAAAGCAGAAAGAGTTAAATGAACAGTGGGAGCACGAGAAAGCTTTGATGACACGCATACGTTCTATAAAAGAGGAGGTAAATAGCTGTTTTTGATGCTAAAATCAATTCAAGTAGCAGTTTTTCTTTGTTTCTCATGATTAGTGTCTAAATTTTTTTCGTTGAGTAGGCGCATACGTTCTATAAAAGAGGAGGTAAATAGCTGTTTTTGATGCTAAAATCAATTCAAGTAGCAGTTTTTCTTTGTTTCTCATAATTAGTGTCTAATTTTTTTTCGTTGAGTAGATTGACAGGGTGAACTTAGAGATGGAAGCTGCTGAACGTGATTATGACTTAAATCGTGCTGCTGAACTCAAGTATGGGACCCTAATTTCCCTTCAACACCAGCTAGAAGAAGCAGAGAAAAATATGTCTGACTACCGGAAGTCTGGGAGTTCATTTCTTCGTGAAGAAGTTACAGATCTTGATATTGCTGAAATTGTTAGCAAGTGGACGGGTATACCATTATCAAACCTTCAGCAGTCTGAGAGAGACAAGCTTGTCTTTTTAGAAAATGAACTTCACAAAAGAGTTATTGGTCAGGATATGGCAGTAAAATCTGTAGCTGATGCAATCAGGCGATCCAGGGCAGGCCTATCTGATCCAAATCGGCCAATTGCAAGCTTCATGTTCATGGGCCCCACTGGAGTTGGCAAAACTGAACTTGGAAAGGCTCTTGCTGCTTACCTTTTCAATACTGAAAATGCTTTAGTGCGTATTGACATGAGTGAATACATGGAGAAACATTCTGTTTCACGGTTGGTTGGTGCACCACCAGGTTATGTTGGATATGAAGAGGGTGGGCAACTCACCGAAGTGGTCCGTCGGAGGCCTTACTCTGTCATCCTGTTTGACGAAATTGAGAAAGCACATCATGATGTTTTTAACATTCTCTTACAGTTGTTGGATGATGGAAGAATAACTGATTCTCAAGGGAGGACGGTTAGTTTCACAAACACTGTTGTAATAATGACATCAAATATTGGTTCACATTATATTCTTGAGACTTTGCGGAACACTCAAGATAGCCAGGAGGCAGTTTATGATTTGATGAAAAAGCAGGTTATTGAATTGGCAAGACAGACTTTCCGTCCTGAGTTCATGAATCGAATTGATGAATACATTGTTTTCCAACCTCTGGACCTTAAGCAAGTTAGCAGAATTGTTGAGCTACAGGTAATACAGATGTGTTGGATCCTTATCCTCCCGTCTTTATATGTACATTTTTTCTCTGTTCCTTCTATTTTGTGCAGTGTCATCTGTGTGAGAGAAAAAACTTTTCTTAGTGCCCAATAGTACTCAACATTACACATAAGTAGATTTGCTTGAGAACTGGATTGACGCTGCAGCACATCCTATGTAGTGTCTGCTCTTGCAGTAGTTTTGTAGCTGAGTATGATCGAAAAGATATTGTTTCATCTGGTGCTTAAGCTTGCTTGAAGACGAACCTAATTTTGGTATCTTTACTATGTTTCTGATTCTTTATTTGGGAAACTGCGTAGCTCTATATTTCAACCTTAGCATCACTCCAGCAGCCATTGCGTAATGTTGGTGAGGATCGTGGGAATGGAAGTTAATGAGGCTACCTGACGATGTCATTAACTGAATATTAGTTGAATATTTTATGTATTTGCTTCATCATCTTCTTAAAACCTAACAAGAAGATTATTTTTTTCTGTTGCAGATGAAAAGGGTGAAAGATAGACTCAAACAGAAGAAAATTGATCTTCATTACACGACAGAAGCTATCTGTCTGTTGGCGAATATGGGCTTCGATCCCAACTATGGAGCTCGGCCTGTTAAACGAGTGATTCAACAGATGGTTGAGAACGAAGTAGCAATGGGAGTTCTAAGAGGAGATTTTACTGGGGAAGACGTGATTATCGTTGATGCTGATGCTTCACCTCAGGCTAAAGACCTTCCTCCACAGAGGAGACTGTTGATAAGGAAAATTGAGAATGGTTCTCATATGGTTGACATGGCTGCCAACGATTGACATTTGAACCTAGGATAAATATATGACCTATATGCTTAGATAGGGCTCTAGGTTGTAAATGCCAATGGAGTGACTCAGATTTTCAACTTGCAAGGATTTTCAGGCGTTCTGTTAAGCGTAGCCGTAGCTTTATGTTCTGTTGATTATTTGCTTTTATGGTTTGTTTTTTCCAGTTAATGAGTTGGTGAAGATCATAAGATTACAAATTACGGTTGCAAAATAAAATGGAGAAAATATGATCTTTTCAAGTTGGCACGTGGATATCATGGTCACTTTAAGGAGATTCAACCTTACTGCAACAAAGTTTTTCATTTGTTCAGTAGTAATTTTTTTGATTTGTTTCATTGAGGATACAATAATCTAACAATAAAATATATGGATAAATTCAATTATGTACAAAAAAGTTGGTAGTTTAAAAAAAAAAGCCCAGAAATAATAAGAGGAAATGTAGTCAAGGAAATAATAAAATGAAATATAGCCAATTTCTTTTTATTTAGCCACGGTTCAACTGTGGGTAAATAACATGTACGACCTCATAAGTTGGAAGGTGTAAAAAGTACCTAAGAGATGAATATTGGAATTTTCTAAGTATGAGTGGTTTGCATGAAGAGGTACAGGTTGTATGTTGTTCCATGGGCCATAGCTTGTGCTAGTGATTGGAGGGTAGACTTGGTGGAAAAAATGATTTTCTGAAGTGTTAAAGTACGAGTTACCAGCATGGCTCGTATAGTGATTGATGGGCCATAAGTCATGTTGTGGTTTGAGATTCAGAGAAAGTTTCTGAGGGTCCAAAATATTAGACCTTTCTTCACGACCCGTGAAATGGACCATGACCCATAATCTGGGTCTCGTGGTGTTGTCCGACAGTTTTTAAGAAGGGACAATCTTGTTATTTCCTAATTACCTAAGCCTATGCTATGTCGTTTAAGCCCCTAAATGAGCCCTTTCAAGCCTTACAAAACCCTAAAGCATTCCATTCCAACTCATTCTCAAATAACCTAAGTCCCAAAGTCCTCTCAAACACTCTCAAGTTTCTCAAGGCTTTTAAGAGAAGAGTCCAAGATAGGGTTTCGGTTTCCTCACTTCCAAATCAGATTTTCTTCCATTAAATCGCACTAAGGTATGTGGGTTTTGATTTTGTGGAGACCTTTCCTTCATAAAGCTCAACAAATCCTTTTCCTCATCTATTTACAAGTCATGGAAACTTATGAAAATTTTATGAACTCTTTTGTATGATGATATTTTGAAGTATTTTATGATGTTTTATCCTTGTATACTATTATGCAATGCAATACCATGTGAAGCCTATGATTTTAAATGAGGGTTTGATGATACTCTAGCCAAGTCTTATGATGCCTTTGGTGAGTTATTTTGAATAATGCTTAAGTGATTCTATTTTACTCCTCTCATATCATTTACTGTTGAATTGCATGGTCTTAAAATTATGTACATGTACCCACCATGATTTGGTTAAAGATGCATGCCATGTTTCTTATGTAATGAATTCCTTATGACAAGATATGTATGACACGCATGTCGAGACTAATAAGAGGGCCAACAAGTATGTTATAAGCTCATGAGCATGATATGACTGTTAAAAATGATGTAAAGCCCTATCTTTGATGTTATAAGCTATGTCTTAATGAACTACGCCGAGAAGTAAGTTATGATGTTTTGAGGCTATGATTAATATAACTATGATTATGGTTCAAGTATTTTGTGGGATTGTGACCTAGCATCGAGAGAACCTTGGTAGTCTCCCATTGTCCCTAAACTATGTGCCACCATAGGTTCATGCTATTAATTCCCTATATGGGCTCGTACCTATCGAAAAGGCAATGCCTTAAGGTAGAGATAATTGATGATACCTATTGAAAAAGCTATGCCATAAGGTAAGGGATATATGGAGACACTTTCCGAAAAGGCCATGTCGTAAGGTGATTCATGCTATTGATTCCCTATATGGGCTCATACCTACCGAAAAGGCAATGCCGTAAGGTAAAGATAATTAATGATACCTATTGAAAAAGCTATGCCGTAAGGTAAGGGATATATGGAGACACTTTCCGAAAAGGCCATGTCGTAAGGTGAGTGTTTGGTTTACCTTGGCATAGTAGACCACTCCTTGTCCTGTGTGAAGTGAACATTGAAATTTCAAGTAGTAGCTCACTTGGTCTTACATGACAGTTATGATCCTCTCCCACCTATGTATGATATATCTTGGAATGTGATGATTCCGCATGCACATTTTGACTAAGTATCTATCATTCATGATATATTGAGCTTGTAACAGTTGATTATGATTATGCATATTGTTTAATTATGGCTTACGTTTCTTGTTGTATTGCACCCAGCATACTTAGTATATTCACTGTACTAATGCATACTCTTTTGCCTACATGATCTCACCATGTAGGGACCGGAACACTTATTTTTTCTCCTTCTCCACGTGGCTAGACAATTCGGTGGAAGATTGCTTGTGGTGAGTCTTCTATTCCATGGACAATATCTGTTTATTTTCATACTTTATTATGACTTGTATATTTATGGATATCTATCTTTTTGAGGGTGAGCCTGAGAGATGTCTTGGCTTCCATTCCACTTATATTAGAGGTGGTGTTGGATATAGATATGTATGCTATGAGCTTGACTCTTATTATATTTATGTATTATGGAAGACTCCCTTATCCTTATCTCCTTCTTATGCTTGTTGTATGTTGTTGATGAGATGGAAGTCCTAAGTCCCTAATACCCCCACAGCTTGAGTCATACTTACCCGCCCTTTGGATATTATTTGCTATGTGTTCATGGTAATCCTCTTCCCTATAATATCTCTAAAGCTTGAGTCGAAAGTCCCGTTCCCCCTAAAATTATGTGTTTGTTGTTTAATTATACTTCCGCAATCAAGGATGTGCCATGATGCTTAAGAGGCTTGCTTGGGGTTCCTTCGGGTTCCCCATTCGCCATGTTATGCTTAGGCCCTAGGATTGGGTCGTGACAAGCTTGATATTAGAGCTAGGTGTGTGCAAAAGTCGAACCGATCGATAAATCGTATCGATAAAAACATTATTGATTTATTATTATTGGGTTATTAGGTTATTAGGTTTTTAATGGTTTTGAAAAATTTTTTTTTGGGTTATTGGTTCGATATCAGTTTTTACTATTGGGTTGGGTAAATCGATAACCTAATAAGATTATAGTAATTTACTATTTTACCCTTTGTAAATATTAAATATTATTAATTTAATAGTAATAGGACACTATAGCAATGCTTTACATATTTTAATCTTTATAGTACTTAAGTGATTAGTTATCCACTTTAGTATTTTAGTTTGTAATAACCAATTATAGCTTTTGCAAGTTTGTAAACATAGTCTTCATACTCTGTCTACTTTTTATTAACGCAAATTTTCATTATCATTCTTATTGGGTAAACCAAAAATCGAACCATTAAGGACTTAAAGCCGATAAATCGAAAACTGATAAAAATTATTTTATTAGTTTCTTATTGGTTTAGCATATTTAAAAATCAAAAACCGATAAAACAAACTGATAATGTACAAAATCGAACCGAACCGATTGATGTACACACCTAATCAGAGCACTAGGTTGGTAAAGGGTCCTCGAAAATTCAACACACCACATCAAGTAGAGTCTTGTTCATGGTTGTGAAACACGCCACAACTATGAATAAGTGGCTATGAGACATTTTAGAAATGATTCACTTCTTCATATTCTATATCGTGCTTTAGGAGTTAAATTGAGGCTTCCAATTCCAAATAGATGGTGTTTTGCTATTTTAGATCATGCGTTAAAGAAGAGCGCCAGAAAGAACTCCTATTCCTGCGTGTGAACCGACCTCTTCGGCTCCACAAGTTCACCAAGAAAAAGCAGGGGTCACTCATGCCGAGCACCACAATGTAGCTACATTGTTGGCAAGGGCCGTAGCCAACCAAGGGGTTCAAGCTCCTCATCCTCCTACCCTCTCCTGATGGGTGAAGGATTTCACAAGGATGAATCCTATGGAGTTCTATGGCTCCAAAGTTGAAAAAGACCCCAAAAAATCCATCGATGAGGTGTACAAGGTTCTTGACATTATGGGGGTAAGCTCGAAGGAGAAAGCGGAACTAGCGGCCTATTAACTAAAGGGCCTTGCTCAATTGTGGTTTTTCAACAAAGAGGAGAGGGTGAATGGAGAGCCTATCTCTTGGGAAGAATTCAAGGCTGCCTTCCTCAACCGTTTCTTTCCTATGGATCCAAGGGAGGCAAAGATGACGGAGTTTATGAGCCTTAAGCAAGGTTCCATTAGTGTTAGGAGTATTCCCTTAAATTCGACAACCTCTTAAAGTATGCTCCTCACTTGGTCGCCGATCCTAGGGAAAGGATGCACAAGTTTGTCTCGGAAGTGTCCAACTTGATCAATAAAGAATGCCGCACTACCATGCTCATAGGAGATATGGATTTGTCTCAGCTCATGACTTATGCCGAGCAACTTGAAGGAGAAAAGCTTAGAAAGGGGAGGAGTGGAGAGTCCAAGAGGGCTCATTAGGATGGTAGATTTCACGGTGCTAAAGGTGGTCATTTTCAACAAGGCCACAAATTCCAAGGTCAAGGGTCCTGTAATGCTCGAGGCAAAAGTTTTCTAATGATACGGTGCCCAAACCTAGAGCTCAAGGTGGCAATGGTGGGATGACTCTTCAAAGGTGCCCAAAATGTGGAAGGAATCATAGTGGTGCATGTTTGAGGAACATGAGTGCTTGCTTCGAGTGTAATAAGATGGGCCGCAACTTTGTGGATGGTGCAAACAATGGTAGAGATGGCCATCATCAAGGACAAGATGCTCATGGTGACCAAGGGCATAAGGTGGCCAATAGGGAGATGCTCCACAACATAATCTGTTTTGTGCTCTTTTGAGGGAAGAAAGAGGTGGATGAAGCACCCGATGTTGTTACCCATATGTTAAATATCTATAATTTTAATATATATGCTTTACTGGATTAGGGTGGCAGTCTCTCTTTTATTACTCCTTTTGTTGCTAATAGACTTCATGCGTGTCCCGAGTTGTTGTATGAGCCCTTTGAAGTGTCTACCCTCGTTGGTGAGTCCATTGTTTCTAAAAGAGCCTATAGGGGTTGCCCCGTGTTCATATTGCATAAAGTCTTACCTTGTGATTTTGTTGAATTTGAAAGGGTAATTTTGGTATTATTCTTGGGATGGACTTGTTACATGCATATCATGCCTCTATTGATTGCAAAACCCGCAAGGTTAAGTTCTATTTCTCTAATGAACCCGTCCTTGAGTGGGTAGGTCATGATTCAATGGTTAAGGGTAGGTTCACCTCTTGTCTTAATGCTTGAGATTTAATTTCTAAGGGTTGCATATACCATCTTGTAAGAGTTAGGGATGTTGAGTCTAGAGTCCCTCCTATTGAGTTGGTTCCAGTGGTTAATGAATTTCTTAATGTTTTTCCTAATGAGCTTCCGGGTATCCCTCTCGAAAAGGAGATAGATTTTGGTATAACCCTCCTCCCCGATACCCAAAACCCATTTTTATTCCCCCTTATCACATGGCACTGGCGGAGTTGAAGAAGTTGAAAGATCAATTGAAGGACCTATTTGGGAAGGGTTTTATTAGGCCTAGCAAGTCACCTTGGGGTGAGCTGGTGTTGTTTGTAAGGAAGAAGGATGGCTCACTTAAAATGTGCATCGACTACTGACAACTTAGAAGATCACCGTGAAGAACAAACATCCCCTATAGATGACTCTTTTGATCAACTATAAGGGGCTATTCACTTCTCAAAGAATGACTTTCGATCTGGGTATCATCAATTGAGGGTAAAGGAGTCTAATATTCCCAAAACGACCTTCCGAACAAGATATGTGTATTTTGAGTTTGTGGTGACATCCTTCATCCAAACTAATGCTCAGCAATATTCATGGATGTCATGAATAGGGTATTTACACCCTACCTCGACATGTTTGTGGTGGTATTCATTGATGATATTTTGATTTATTCCCGGAGTAAGAAGAACATGCAAAACATTTAGGGGTAGTGTTGCAAACATTGAGGCAAGAAAGGTTGTTTGCTAAGTTTGACAAATATGAATTTTGGTTAAAGGAAGTTTCATTTCTAGGGCATGTGGTGTCGGGTGAAGGGATTAAAGTGAATCCAAAAAAGATGGAGGTGGTAAGAAATTGTCCTAGACTCTTGACTTCAATAGACATTAGGAGTTTCTTGAGTTTGGTGGGGTACTACGGAAGATTTGTTGACTGTTTTTCTTCAATTGCTTTTCCCTTGAAAAAGTTGACACAAAAGAAGGCTAAATTTCTTTGGACCGATGAGTGCAAAAACATTTTTCGATTTTTAAAAGACAAGCTTACATCCGCTCCTATTTTAGCTCTACCGGAAGGGTTGGAAGGTTTTGCGATTTGTTGCGATGCTTCAAGAATCGGTTTAGGGTGTGTGTTGATGTAAAGTGGCAAGGTTATTGCCTATGCTTCTAGGCAACTAAAGGTGCATGAGTGTAATTACCCCACCTATGATCTTGAGTTAGCGATCATGGTATTTGCTTTAAAGATATGACATCACTATTTATATGGGGTTCATTTAGACTGTTCACCGATCATAAGAGTCTCCAATACATGTCACCCATAGAGATTTAAATTTAAGGCAAAGGAGGTGGTTGAAACTCCTTAAAGATTATGACATAAGTGTGCATTGTCATCTGAACAAGGCTAATAATGTAGTCGATGCTCTAAGTAAAGTGTCCTTGGAGCGTACAACTCATATTGATGATGGCAAGAAGGAACTGGCAAGAGAAGTTCACCGATTGGCTAGATTGGGAGTTAGATTGGATGAGGCCGAAAAGGGAGGTTTTGTGGTTGTAGATGGTTCTATGTATTCCTTGGTGGAAGAGGTCAAATCTAAACAAGACCTTGACCCCACTTTGGTGGAACTAAAGTCATTGGTGGTTTCTCCTAAAAGGGAGATGGTATCCTTAAGTACCAAGGTAGGTTATGTGTGCCCAATGTCGATGCCTTGAGGGACTTGATCTTGAATGAGTCTCATAATATATCTTACTCCATTCACCCCGGTTCTACAAATATGTACAGAGATTTGAGGGATGTGTATTGGTAGAGTAGTATGAAAAAGGACATTGCCAAGTTTGTAGCCGGTTGCCATAATTGCCAATAAGTCAAAGCCAAACATCAAAGGTCGGGTGGCCTAGCACAAGATATAACGATTCCTACTTGGAAGTGGAAAGAGATCAACATGGATTTTGTGATTAGTTTAGCAAAGACTAGAAAACACTTTGATTCTATTTGGATTATTGTTGATAGAATGATGAAGTCAACTCACTTCCTATCGGTTAAAATGACTTATGGTGCCGATGATTATGCCAAGTTATACATTCATGAGTTGCCTAGATTGCATGGGGTCCTATTGGTTATTATTTTCGATCATGATGCTCAATATCACTTCATAGTTTTGGAGTTCTTTCCGAAGAGGAATAGATACTAAAGTCAAGCTTAGCATGACATTTCACCCACAAATGGATGCTAACCCGAAAGAGCCATTCAAACTCTTGAGGACACGCTTAAGGCTTGTGTTTGGAGTTTAAGGGTAGTTGGGATGAGCATCTTCCACTTATTGAGTTTTCTTACAACAATAGCTATCATGTTAGCATAGGAATGACTCCCTTTGAAGCTCTATAAGGTAGGATTTTTAGATCCCCGGTTGGGTGATTTGAAGTGGGGGAAAATGGCTTTATTAGGTTAGGATAAGGTTATAAGGGAAAGGTTGAAGATGACTCAAAGCAAGCAAAACTCCTATGCCGACGCTAAAGGAGAGACCTTGAATTTAAAATTGATGATTTGGTATACTTGAAGGCTTCCCCAATAAAGGATGTAGTTCATTTTGGTAAGAAATGAAAGTTAAGCTGTACCTATGTAGGGCCTTATCGAATCTTGAGACGTGTTGATAAAGTTGCATACGAATTGGAGTTGCCTATGCAGATGAGTATGATCCATTTGGTCTTCCAAGTCTTTATGTTGAGGAAGTGTTGGAGACCCAAATTCCATTGTGCCATTGAAGTGGTGAATGTTGAAGAGAATTTGACTTATAAAAAAAGTTTCGATAAAAATCTTGGATAGTCAAGTGAAAAGGTTGAGAAATAAAGACATAATATCCATCAAAGTCCTTTGGAAGAACCAACGGGTCGAAAGTGCCACCTAGAAAGCTGAAGCGAATATGAAGAATAGAAACCCCTATCTCTTCCATTCTAATCAAGCTTGAGGTACTATGATTTTTCCCACTTGAGAGCCTCCCCAACCTTGCATGTCATTTTCATGTCATCTATGCATGATTATGTGATTTTGAGGTTGTATTGTAAATGTTATTTCAAGCATGATTTGAAAATTTTCATGATGTACATGTTGCATTTTTTGCATATGATGCATGTGTTCTATTTCTTAGAGCTCACAGTTAGCACATTGATTAGTCCATATTCCAGACTCATTTTGGGGCTAGTTTGCAAAGACACATTGTCCTTAGTGTGCTATTATTTCTAATCTTTAACGAATATGTAGGTGTTATGTTAGGAAATAGGATTAAAATTGCACAAATGGACAATACTTGGCAAAATCTTGGAAAGGCAGCAAAAGTGCAAAAAGGTGGAGAAAAATGACATCGCCTATACAATCGGCGATCCACCGAACACTCAGAGAGATTACCTAGCATTGCAGCAACTAAGGTTTCAGCTTAAATGGGGAATGCAATCAGAATATATGTCACAAATCATATTCAGATCACCGTCGAATGGCACAGGATACCATCTAAAGTTGTAATACTCAAATCCCCATAACCCTGATAAGTAGGCGATGTGATAGGAACTTCGATGAATCACCGAATTGAATCGGTGGAGTAAAGAACCATCGACTAATGTTTTAGAAGATGAAGCCCTATGAAAATGCAGAGAAAGTGGTCAAGTATATATTTAGCGCATCGTCAGAGTGCTTGGCGATGGTTGGCCTTGACTGCCAAATGACAATTCGCACCACAAACTCTCACACATTTGCATGGACTATATAAGAAAATTAGAAAGGACATTGTACATATCATATCATAACATACCATTCTTCTATGTTTTACATAGAGAGTAGTAAATAGAACTTTCCTTCTTTAGTGTACAAGGGTTGATGGGGTTTTTAAGCTCTTGAGAAGCTAAATTGGAGTAGATTAGCTGGTGATAATCAACTATTTTCTATTCATTCTTTTTACCTTTGACTGCAATTGCTATGTTTGGTATCAAATCTTTAATTTCTAGCATGTGTGTCTAAAACTCCCATGTTGGGGTGTGCTATTGATATGAGTTCTTGCTTTGTCTATTGCGTCTTCAATATTTTGGCTTATTTGCGGTTGATTTTAGTGAATTTATATCCATTTCGATGTTTAATCTATAATTTCAAGGTTACGAATTTGGGGTTTACTTTAGATCTCTGATTGTAGCCTTACTTAGAACGATTAGAGTGTATAATGGATGTAATGGCTAGAAACCTCTTAGGGTTTCAGGTGAAGCCCATAACCATGGATTCAATGAGCAAGGTATTAGGGGTTTTGCTGAGACTTAGGCCAGGAGTGTCCTCGGTGGTCCGCATATGATATCATCATTGAATACTCATGTATCATAGCTGAACATGAGTTACAAACAACCTATCCTATTCAATCATTACCAACTCTTTTAGTCAAATATTTAGACCCAACTGGTAGATCGATTCCCACATTTGCACATGCCCAACATATTCCCTTGTTTGATGATTAAATTATTAATTAGATATCGTATAGTTTGACTCTTATATCAAAATATTGCAACCTCGAGATCCTATAGTTTCTTAGTCCAACTAACCACTTCTATCTTGAACTTTGATTCCATGTGGGATTTGACCCCAAACTCTCAGTTGGGTTATTATGCTGATGACGTTACACCTGTACTTCCTTTGATTAGCCGAGTTAGGCGACATAAAAAGTGGTACCATTTCTGGAGAATCAGCGAGTTCGTAATTGAAGTGCTTGTTGAGCTTTGTTCTGGTAGTTAGAGTTGTTTTTACTATTTCTTATTGTTTTTGCTGTTTAAAAATAGGTGTAAAGATGGAGAATGAAGGGAGTTTTCATGGTGAGAATGTTGGAGATGTGAATGATATGCAAGGTGTTAACTGGGACCAAGTGGGAAGCACAGGTGCTATCCAACTACCCAGTTGGTCGGAGGAGTCAAATTTCATTGTAACAAGCACTATGGAGAAACTCCTCTAGTTGAAGGGATTGTTTAAAGAACTTGGCCACGAAGATCCTCATGAACACCTAAGGAACTTTGTTGATGTATGTCTCCCTTTCAATTTTAGGGGAGTGAGCCAAGAATCCATTCAACTGAGGTTGTTTCCTTTTTCCTTTACCGAAGAAGCAATGAGGTGGCTAGCTGAGCTACCTCGTGACTCTATTACTTCATGGGAGGAGCTGTAAAATGCATTCCTTGAAAGATTTTCCCTCCCTTGAAGATGATAAAGTTGATAAGAAGTATTGATAACTTAAAGCAGATGAAGTTCCAAACCATATGCTTTTGCAATACTTCTATGTGAGCCTTGAGGCAGTTAACAAGGGAGAAGCTGATCAGTTGGTGAGAGGAGGACTAATGACACTAACGTCCACTGAATTTTGTGACCTCCTAGATGTCATGAAAAAGATTAATTGAGCATGGTACACAAGAAATGATATGGTACCTTTAGGGCACATGGGTCTATCCAAGGAGCAGCTCACTAAGGATCAAGTGAGGGACGAGAACATGGCTAAAATGATAACTCAGTTTGATCTCTTGACTAAGCATATCATGGGAGAAAATCGTAAAAGTGTGAATGTTGTGGGAGCTGCTAGGGATGTGATTTGTGATGGTGCACCATTTGAAGGTGGTTATAACAAGGAGGTACATTATATGGGAAACCAAGTGGTGGGTTTTACTTGCTTTTCCAAGGCCACTCGAGAATCACGATTGGAATAACACTGGATGGCGAGATCATGCGTAGCCTGACAAATCTCAAATTAGGTATGGGAGAAACCCTGATGGGATGGGAGATAGGTACGTTCCACCTCATGATGGGGTGAAAGTTGTTGATCCTGCGGTGAATCAAGAAATCTTTAGACTGAAGATATGCTCACCCAAATCTTGAGCAAGGTAGAAACCTCGGATAAAGTATTGAAGGAGATGAAGTCTAACTTTTCTCAGTTGAGTCAAAACAATGACATCCCATTCAGCGTCGATTAAGCATCTGGGAACTCAGCTTGGAAACATATCGGCTTATCCAAATCAGCATCCAAAATGAGGTTTTCCTAGTAACACAATGGCCAATCCTAAGGTAAATAATCAACAATGCTTAGCCATAACTAATTGTAGTGGGAAAGTGGTAGAAGGCATAAAGCCATCACTTGTTGTTGAAGAAGTCTTGAATGAAGTGAGAGAAAAAGAAGGTGCAGTTACTATTGAAGTTGATGAGTATATAGCAAACGATGAAAATGGTGATGCTCTTAGTGATCCCGAGAGTGAGAAACAAGAGAAGAGTGGGGTATATTCCCTAAAAATTCAAGTCCAGCAGTGAGGTTGAAAACACCTCAAGTCAAGGTTGATCTTCCTTTTCCTCGGAGATTGAAGAATAAAGAGGAGGATGCAAAGTTTCAATAATTCCTCTCTATGTTCAACTCATTATCAATCATTATTCTACTTGTATAACCATTGATTGATATGCCAGATTCTACTAGACTCATGAAGTAATTAGTCACAAAGAAGTGAACTCTTGAGTGTGATATAATCGAAGTGTATCATAATTGTAATGTAATATTAACACAAAAGTTGGTAGTGAAGAAAGAAGACAAAGGTGTATTCACAATTCCATGCACCATTAGAACCTCAAAGTTCAGTAAGGCACTATGTGACTTGGGAGCAAGTATAAACCTTATGCCCCTAGCCATATTTGAACAATAGGGGTTGGAGAGGCCTTCGCCGATAACAATTTAGCTACTCATGGATGATCAGTCTATCAAATGACCAGTTGTGATTTTAAATGATGTGTTGGTGAAGGTGGACAAATTCATTATTCCTGCTGATTTTATGATCTTAGAATATGTGGTGGATACTGACATTCTAATTATCTAGGGTAGGCCGTTCTTAGCACCCAGAAGAGCTATTGTGGATGTAGAGAGTCGGGACCTTAAGTTTAGAGTGAATGATAAGGAAGTAGTGTTTAACATACCCAAAACTTTGAAGTCTGGAGATAATCCCAAAGTGTTGTTAGTGATAAACCAGTCGGAGGTGACTTGATGAAGAAGTGGAACTATGTCGTGCCATGACATTAGCTAAGGCTCTACTTGGGAGGCAACCCAAGGTAAGTAGTTACTGCTTTTAGTCTTATATAGTAGGTGATTGGTTCATGGATGAAAAAGAGAAAAATTAGAGTGGAGAGCTGAGACGGCGATCAATAGAACCAGTAGGCATATCGTCTAGCCAAAAAGGTGACCATTAGTTTGACTGCCTTTTGAGTCACCTGGTGACTCTTGAAGTGCTGTTGAATTTTACGGACTCAATGGTTACTCGGTGAATTACCATTAAGTTCACCTACCTTCAAGGGTGAAAGAAAGGTATGCATATTGTTAAAAAGGCGATCCTTAGCACACTTGGCGTAGTGCTGAATGTGTTAGGCAGTGTTGTTCGATATCACCGAACATGCATGGCTCACTGACTTACTTAAGGCTTTTCAAATGCCTTGGTGCTTTCACTTGCCCCCTCCGTTTTCACTCCTTTAACATGTCAACACCCCTTATTAGCTTTTTCTTTGAAAATATTCATAAAGATGTTGGGGATATTCATCACCAAAGCATCTTTAAGGATTCTCATTGTGTCTCACTATTGAAGAGGTATGTTTTTGGTTCTTCTTTTAGTTCTTTTGAAGGAATGCCATTGGTAATATGGTTGATCTGGGTTTGTGATTATGTTAATCATACTTTATTTCTTGAAATCTTTTTGGAAATTGTGTGGGCAGATTGTTATGGTGATGCTAAACCCTGTATTGCATATGTGATGATTTATTGTGTATTTTGATTCCCTCTAAAATATATTGAAATTGGTGGTGACTATTGTTTGGGCTAGGTTTATGAATGAATGCTTTGTTGCCAATTGTGTAATGTTTGTGGGTATTGTCTCAATTTCATAGTTGTCACTTTGCCTGAATGCTTTCACTTGAGATAGTACCATGATCCTGAGAATGCTTGATTGAAAATGCTTGCTTGTTTGAATTGATTGTTCCTATGGGTTATGGGTGTAGTGTGAGTAACCCTTAAACTCCTTTTAGTGAAGTGAACTTGCCCAATGATGGATTGTGTTACGTCATTCTTAAGTGTAAGTTGTCACTTGATTGAGTTTATAGCCATGGAAACCATGTGATTGTGATAATCAATAGATGAGCATGCATTGATGTTTGATTATGGGTTAGTGCGTGACTCTCATCCATGTTCTTGGGTTAAACTTGTTGAATTTTGAGTGAGTGGATGAAGGGCCATGCCAGTCACCTTTGGCGATGATCGTTTTGACCGCCTAAGTGAACTTGACGATATGCCTAATTATAACATGCACTGCCTTATTTGACTGACCTTCATATTTGAATGCTACAACTTTCGGCGATGGAATTTTCCATCACCGAATCAATTCGGCGTATTGCCAAGTGTGTATGAGCATTGCCAAAAGTAGTAGTAGCCTAGAGTCAAATTTATGCAAAAAGGCAGTGGTTTATTTGACCGCCAAATCAATTTGTTGTATCATCAAGTATGTTTTGCGGTCAAATAGTCCTATCAATCATGAATGATTCTCTTATGCTTAAATTTTACACCTAATTGCTTCACACTTTCCATTCACACCATATTGGAGTATCTTTTGTAGGATGACCAAGTGGAAACATGTTCTAGCTAAGTCTAGTAGACCATCACCTTTGCCAGTGGAATCTAGTCCCAAGAGACATTAAAGTGAATCCAAGACTAAAGCCATACATGACTCCTTATTATAGTCTTCACAGAGAAATCAGGAAACAATGACCCCAAGGTTTCTAAATAGGCTCAGGGCTGAAGGGCACAACATAATCTTAGAAGAGAAACAATTATCAACTGAGGGAGTGATTGATTGGCATTTGAAGGTTTAGGAAGTCCTTAAAATCCATAAATTCTAGATCTTCACCAAGCCTCGGGATCCCTATATGCCCAGCACGATCCACAAATTCTATGAAGTTTATGGATAAGCCCTGCCAAAGAGCAAAAGCAGAGTGTCAATGGTGTTGAAACCTCTTGATGTTGTAGAGGTTAGGGATGTGCAAGTCCCATACGGTGATGCCGAAATTAATGACATCCTAGGTTGGACATTCTGGAGCCGTAGTTACATGAAAGATTTAATGCAGCTCCAGACTTTTGAATACATTAAAGCGTGGTTGACCCCATTGATTGAAATTCTAGCTCCCTCATGGTTGAAGGAGGGAGAAATTATTTAGAAGAAGGAGATGGACATACCAGCGAGGTTTTTGTTCGGATTCATTAGCAACAATTCGATGCCTTTGTAGAATGAGTCGATACTATGGCATGCCAAAGCTATATTAATTGGTTGCATTATGGATAGAAAAGAGTTGAATCTTTGGTCAATTATCGCTCCAGAAATCCTTACCAGGGAAAAAAAGGAGCAAACCTCTCTGCCATTCCCAGGCCTCATCACAACTTTGTGTAAGTAGACTGGGTTGCCCAGGAACAAAAAGATTGATGTGGAGGTAACTCTATCGGCATCTACTGACATTCGACAGATTGAGGCTAAGTTTTTGAGGGATAAGAAGGAGAAGGCAAGGAAGAAGCTAGTTGACAAAATGCCACTAGTTGATGTAAAGGCCATCGAGTCCAGCACTGTAGAGCTGGGCACTTAGGCAGGTATAACTTCTCCTTCCTCTACTTTACATTCATCTCCTGGCCCTATCTCCTACGCTGAGGGATAGATCACAGATGACCATCCCCCACTCATAAGGCCACTATTCTTGCTTTCCACCGGCTGGCTAAAGCAGCCGATCTTCATGTCACTAGTGTTGAGTCATCTGTGCCTAAGCTAGTTGAGGCAGCCATAGATTAAGCTCTTAGGCCATATTTGAGGCTGAGGTAAAATAGCGAGAGTTACTAAAGGTACACAAATTGAGGATGAATAGACTCGAGTCAAGGATTGATGACATAGGAAAGAGTTGGCCAGCTTGAAAGATAGAGTGGCAGCTGTGGAAAAGGCAGGTGATGGTAGTACAGACACATCAACTTTAAGAGTCAATTTTGATTTGTTGAAGAAGGAGGTTGAAATTGTCATAACCTAAGCCTAGGTCCTAGACGTGACATGACGAATGATAAATCTAAACAAAATCCAAACAAGCCTATTAGCATATCATTTGAACATCTTTGGTTACAGAAGCATAATTAAACAACAAGCTGATTAGTCATAGAAATATGACTCTTGCAACGCTTTAAATAAAGGATTTTTGTGTGTTCTCGAGCAAATTTGTTATTTTGATGTGTGTTTTTGTTATTTTTCGGGAAAAGTGATTAAGGCATGTTGAAAAATAAGAAAATAAATGGAAAAAAAGATCAAGTGTTGGCACAACGAGGCCTCCATGGCCCATGTAGCATCGTACAAACCGTGAGAGGCCACGTTAAGGTGGCCTTGACAAGTGAAGCAAAAATGGAGCCAAGTGAAGGACTATGGGTACCTACACAACTCATGTACCACTACATGAACCGTGAGGTCTATCGTGGCCTCACACTTGGCGTGGCACTACAAGGCTTGATGAGGAAAGGAGCTGGAGAAAAATCGCCTAAGGAACATCCCACGGTACCCTTCATGGACTGTGGGAATTGACACAGGTCATGTCATGTGCTATTAAAGTGACGTGAAGATGGCCAACACATCGAAAATAATAAAAGCATACAAGTGGAAAGAGATGGGGCCTGCCATGGGCCGTGTGACCAACCACCGTCCGTGACTTGGGCAATGATGTTGAGAGAAGCAACATAAAGTCAAACGCAAGGGATATGGTCCGTCTCATGGACCGTTGACCCTTACATGGGCCGTGTCAACTAACATGAAGAGAAGATGAAAGTATGAAAACAAGTGTCGCCACATGGACCGAAAAATGGTCCGTATAGTGTTTCACGGGCCGTGTAGTGGTTCGTACCCATGATGGTGTCATTTTTCCTATTTTCAGTTGGGTTAGGTTTTCCTTATATATATATATATACACACACTATTTTAATTCCATTTTTACTGAGCCTTGGACTACTGGAGACAAAGAACAGAAGAAGAACACTAGTTTGCTTTCAATTTCATTGAACTCTTGGATTTCAATTATCTTATTCGAGATTGTAATAGTAGATTAATCAATTCTTTAATAGTAAGTTCTTTATCATGAATTCTTCATACTGTTGTGGGATATCTTTCTTGAATATGCTAGGCTAGACCCATAACTAGTGTTGTGAGAGCCATGACAAATCAATAAGATAGACGAATATGGGGTAAATCTTAGGATTGATTAGCTTATATATTGTAGTATTCTTCACTTTAACTTCTTCTTTAATGAGTCGATGCATTATGGTTAGCTTGTATTCATTACATGCTCAAAAGGGATGTAGCAATTAGGGAAATAGTTCTACCACAAAAATTCAGAGTTTTTAACCTAGTCTAAGTACTAGAGACCGAAAGGTGAGAGTATTCTATGGTCAATAACAAGGATTAGTAAGTATACGTTCTGAGACCGAAAGGTGATGAATGAAATACACCTAAGAAGGATCGAAAGGTGAATTAGGTGTTACATTACTTGTTAAATCTTGTATACGTAATCATGAATGCGTTTACCACGTAGATTTGGCTATTACATTGGATGTCATGGGGAGCACAATCCTAGCTCGCATTAATTGTTGAAATCCAGTAGTCTTTGTACTATTTTGTTACTTTAATAATTTCGTTTGCGAAAAAACCAAAACCCCCCATTTACTTTATGTGTTTTAATTTGGGAAAAGATATTACATCTGAAAAAGGGTGCTAATAGATTTATTCTCATGCATTCCGATGGGATTGACCTCAACTCTAGTTGAGTTCTATATTTGATCAACGACTGCTTTACTATTCCTTTTGGAGTGTAAATGTGGGCATATCAAATTTTTGCGCCGTTGCCGAGGAATATGGCAAAGTAATAGTCTATTAGTTGCTACTTTTCGTGTGTAATGCTAGTCCCTAATTTTACTTTTATTTCATATTTTTCTTCTTTGTAGGGAGGCAGTGTTGCATGCCAAACACCCGAAGTAAGGGTGAAGCACTTGTTCACTATGACACCGATCTTACTAAATTAATCCACAAAATGAATGCCCGAGAACGTGATGCAGCAAGACAAAGAGAGTTGGCTTGAATCCTGCAGTGAAGGAATCGATAGTCTAGGTGAAGATGACCTTGCTAGTAATGAGGTTCCACTGGCGCCACCTCTACATCAGCAACCCGGTGTAAGACCCCAAGGGCCTCAGCAACCCCAAGTAGTGAATGATGATGATGAGGATGCTGGGACCACTGGAGCAATAGTGCTTCCCCAACTACTCGCAGGTGTCAAGTTCACAATCACTAGTACTATACTGTAGATGCTATAGTGGAAAGGGTTGTTCAGTGGAGCAACAACTGAGGATGCTAATCAACATGTCATGAACTTCTTGGCAACATGTTAGTCGACCAATATCCCAGGGGTCAGTTAGCAAGCACTTAGGTTGTGATTATTTTCGTTGTCTCTTATTGGTGAGGCGACAAAGTGGCTGAATGAGCTTCTGCATGATTTCATATGCACTTAGGGAGAGTGAAAAGAAGCTTTGTATGAAAGATTATTCCCTACATCGAGACAACTGAAGATCATAGATGACATTGGGTCTCACAAGAAATTACCAAATGAAGCATTGTATGAAACTTAGGAGAGTTTCAAGCAGAAGCTTAAGCAGTGCCCCAATCATCATCTCGTAGATAAGCTCTTGAAAGCGGTCTTCTACAGGTCTTGAAACTTTGTGATGAAGCCTATCATTGATGCTACTTGTGGAGGATCATACATGTGCAAAAAATTCCCAGACATAGTGGTGATCTTGGATCAGGTAGCCAAGAATAATAGAGCATGGTACACCAGAAATGGAGACTGCTCTGGGTTTATCTTCGAGATGACTTCAGAACAGCATAAGAAGGAGAAGGAACAAGATCAAGACATGGCCCATATACAGACCTAACTGGACTTGCTGATGAAGCAACTACTAAATGGAGGCCTAGAAAAGGTGAAAGCTATGGATACAATGCCCAGGTATGATGATCAAAGCTATAACTATGATCAGGAGGCAAAATTCTTGGGAAGCAAGGGGGGTTACTGTCCATTCAGTGCCGGTAATCAAGGTCGAAACTATGTTCTTGATAACGATCAAGGAAATTGGCAAAACATAGACAACTATAGGAACCATAAGCATCAGAATGATGGTGGCAGAAACTCAAAATTAGAAGAGATGATGGCAAAGGTTCTTGAAAAAGTTGAGTCTACTGATGTAGGGGTGTGAGGCATGAAAGGAGAAATTCCAATGTTCGGTAGCTATTCAACTCGTATTCCACCTCAATCAAGAAACTAGAGCAGCAGATGGGGCAATTGTCAAACTCATTGAATCAGAGGAAAGTAGGGTCACTTCCTAGTGGCACTATTCAGAACCCGAAGAATGATGGTCACTACATGGAAGTAACCATGAGGAGCGGTAAGGTAGTTTCTGATCCTGTAATAGCTAGTGATACAGGTATTGGTAAAGCAAAAGGCAAGGTGCCTGACCCTATAGAAGTGCATGTTGATGAGGTGAGTGAAAAGATTGATATGGCACTAGCAGAGTCTGAGGTTTCTAAAGATGCTCAAGAGTTAGACAAACCAGTAACTATGCCTCCATCAGCCATTCCCAAACCACCACTACCATTCCTATAAAGGGTGCAGAAGAAGGGTGAAGATGGCAAATTTCAGAAATTCTTGTCTATGCTGAAGGAGCTATCAGTGAATATCCCTCTAGTGGAGGCACTTGAGCAGATGCCGGGCTATGCTAAGTTCATGAAAGACTTAGTAACTAAGAAGAGGACACCCACGATCAAGCCAGCAAAAAACCTTCATCACTCTAGCGCCATTGCTACAAGATCCCTTATTGAGAAGAAGCAAGATCCAAGAGCTTTCACTATCTCGTGTACCATTGGAGCTTATGACTTTGAACAAACACTCTGTCATTTGGGTGCCAGCATCAACTTGATACCGCTGGCAGTTTACAAGCAGTTGGGCTTAGAAACCCCCACACCCAGTACAATGCGGCTGCTCATGGCAGACAGATCAATGAAGAGTCCTGTGGGGATTCTATGTGATGGCTGGTCTGTGTGGGTAGGTTCATCTTTCCTGCAGATTTTGTCATTCTAGACTGTTAGGTGGATTTTGAGGTTCTCATCATCCTTGGGAGACCATTTTTGGCTACTGGCAGGGGATTTTGTAGATGTGGAGCGAGGGGAGCTCACCTTTAGATTAAATATTGAGGAGGTAGAGTTTAGTGTGTGTGCAGCGATGAAGAGACCCAAAAAGGTGGCTCTAATGTCTGTCATGGATGTGTACGATGACTGTCTTTCTGAAATTCCACTTGAAAAAAGAATGAGTGTGGACACAATAGCAGTGGTATTGATAAACTTCCTAGAGGATGGTATCAATGGGTACCATGATACTATGAATGCGTTGCAGGGTAGAGGAACCAGACTATTTTTCCCTAGAAAGTTGGACATAGACCTACAGAATAGATCGACTCCATCAGCCAAATCTGCTATTGAGGAGCCTCCTTCTGTGGAGCTTAAGGAGCTACCTCAACACTTAAGGTATGAACTTTTGGGCACTAATAACACTCTTCTAGTGATTGTGGCTGCAAATCTTCAGGAAGACCAGGTGAAAGCATTGTTGGGGGTCCTCCAAAAGTTTAAACGAGCTATAGGTTGGACCATTGCAGATACTATAGGGATTCCACCAGGGATAGAACACACAAAATCAAGTTGGAGGATGACTGTGTGCCCAACATTGAACACCCGCATCGGTTGAATCTATCCATGCAAGAGGTGGTGAAAAAGAAAATTATCAAGTGGCTAGATTCTAAGGTGATATACCCAATCTCCGACAGTCGATGGGTTACTCCAGTTCAACGTGTCCCTAAGAAAGGGGGCATGACAGTGGTGGCTAATGATAAAATGAGCTGGTCCCTTGAGACCTGTCATTGGGTGGTGAGTATGCATGGACTACCGGAAGCTAAATAGATAGATCTTAAAGGACCATTTCCCCATGCCCTTCATGGACTAGATGTTAGATAGGTTGTGGGTACTCGGGCTACAATCAAATATATATATCCCTAGAAGTTCAGGAGAAGACCACCTTCACTTTCCCATATGACACTTTTTCCTTCAGGAGAATGCCTTTCGGGTTATGTAATGCCCTAGCCACTTTCCAGTGATGTATGATATCGATCTTCTACGACATGGTCAAAGACACCCGTGAGGTATTTATAGATGACTTCTCTGTAGTGGGTGATTCCTTTGACAATTGTCTGTTGAATTTTAGCAGGACACTACAACGTTGTGCTTAGGCGAATTTGGTGTTGAACTTGGAAAAATGTCATTTTCATGGTCAAGGAGGGGATAATCTTTGGCCAGAATATTTCTAACTAAAAATGGCATAGAGGTGGATAAGGAAAAGATTGAGGTTATCGAGAAGTTTCCACCACCCATATCTGTGAAGGGGGTCTGGATTTTTCTTGGACGTACAGGCTTCTACCGCTAATTTATCAAGGATTTATCCAAGATTGTTCACCCACTGTGCAAGCTCTTAGAGAAATATGCTAAGTTTCAATTTGATGACAGCTGCAAGTATGTCTTTGAAACTCTGAAGCAAAAGTTGACCTGTGGTGGTTGCACCTGACTGGGCTGCCCCTTTAAAGGTTATGTGTGATACAAGCAGAATTGTTGTGGGCATTGTGCTTGGGCAGAAATGCAACAAGATTTTTCACCCCATTTACTACACCAACAAGACCCTCAATGATACTCAAAGGAATTACACTGTGACTGAACAGGAGTTGCTGGCTGTGGTATACACATTTGATAAGTTCAGGGCCTACTTATTGGGTACAAAGGTTATAGTGCACACCGACCATACAACCTCCAGATACCTCATGGCAAAGAAAGATGCTAAGCCAAGGCTGATAAGATAGGTTCTCTTTCTGCAAGCGTTTGACTTTGATGTCCAAGACCGAAAAGGATCTGAGAATTAGGTAGCAGACCACTTGTCTAGGTTGGAGGATGAGTCAAGAGCGTAGTATTGGCTGAACATCAATTAGTTTTCCCCAATGAGCAAGTATTGGCAGCTTCTATTGACCTTATTCATTCGTTTGCTGATTTTGCTCACTTTCTGGTGAGTGACATTACGCCTGAGGGATTTAACCCTCACCAAAGAAAAAGGTTTCTTCATGATGTGCACATGTACTTCTAGGATGACCTATACTTGTTCTGAACATGTGCTGATGGGGTCATCAGGCGGTGCATTCCAGAAGCGGAGATGATGAGTATTATCGAGGATGTCACTCTTCCTTAGTGGGGGGTCATCATGGTGGTGCCAGTACAACAAAGAAGATTCTGCAATGTGGGTACTATTAGCCCACCATCTACAAAGACGCCTATGACTTGGTGCTAGGGTGTGATCAATGTCAGTGACATGGCAACATCTCTAGGCGTCAAGAGTTGCCCATGACCCCTATTCTTGAAGTAGAAATACTTGACGTCTAGGGCATCAACATTGTGGGCCCATTTGTGAGCTCCTATGGCATGAATTACATCATTATGGCAGTGGATTATGTCTCTAAGTAGGTGGAGGTGGTTACATTGCCGAACAGTGAAAGCAAGAGTGTTGTCCAGTTACCGAGGTGGAACATCTTCTCCAAATGTAGGTGACCCAGAACTACCATCAATGATGGGGGTTCTCACTTCTATAACAATGTCTTCCATATGGTGCTAGCAAAGTATAAAGTTCGACAGCACAAAATGGCCACATCTTATCTCCCGCAGACAAATGGACAGGTTGAAGTTTCATTTAGAGAGATCACGGAGATCCTGACCAAGTCTATGAATGCGACCAGAATTGATTGTGTTCGGAAGCTCGACGGTGCACTTTGGGCTTACAAGATGGCATACAATACCTGTAACACCCCACATCTTACAATACTAGCACTATGCAAATGAAACATGATATGGTTTGGTCAAGTTAGTGCCCATTTTTAAAAGTTCTTGAATCTCAAATTAGAGGGCAATATGTATGTCTAACGCTGAAGAGGGTCGAGTATAAATAAGTTTTAAGTCAAATTGAGGAGATCACGACCTTAAACGAGGTGAAGAAGTGAGGTGCTTGTAGGACTTAGGAAGCTAGCAGGTGAGTCAACTACTTGCTTAGCGTAAATTGCTAGCTAAACGGAGATGAGGACCAACGTCGAATATGTTCAAGTCCGATCATGAATAAAGTCCGTGTTAAGAGTGTACCTTTAGCCCATGTTTTACCATCGTAAATGGAAAATACTTACAGCGGAAGATGAATAATAAAAGGGCCCAAGTACATCATAATACACTTGGCTAATTGGGCCCAAACTAAATGAAAAGGAATTAGGAAAATGAGCAGCCAAGGCCCATCAACTTTAAGACCCATTTAGGCCCAAGTGTGGGGACCAAGCTGCTGTCTTACCAGCTTATTAATATATTGTAATATGTGTTCAGAAACTCAAGAGAAAGTCGGCCAAAGAGAGCCTTTAAAAGGGTTCAAAAATAGCCCCTTAAGTCATTTCACTTTGGAACAAATTTTTAGCTTACTAACGACTCTTGTTTTTCTCTTTACTTCACTTCACAAGGCAGCCAATACAACCCACTAGGGTTCTTGAAGGAAACCTTAATCTTGAAGGCTAAGGTAAGTGGAAACATCCATGTATTGGTTTTATACTTATCCCATGACAAACAAGAAATATATGCTAGTTATGCTTGTGCGGGAAATTTGGACAGCATGTGTCCTAAGGATTAATGTGAACTGTTCTTATTATTCAAGGGGATTTTCTCTTCTTGGTTGGCTGAATTATGAAGTAAGACTTATTTTATTAACAAGGTAAAGTTTGTTAGTGATGTAGCTAAGCTTCTACATCACTTTTATAGTCCGCAAAAGTAAGTTCTTATAGGATATCACAATTGTACTCTTAGTATGAACTTGTGGGCTGATGGATGGAAGGCTATTTCCTCAGGTCCTTCATGATTGACTTGGTACTGTTCTAGGTCTATTTTAGGGCTGTTTCTATGTATAGATGGGTTGAGAACAGTTTAGCTAAAGCTGAAACAGGTTCGTTATTGTCGATGTCAAAATGTGGCGAAGAGACATAACGTTATGCCACCTATTTGTATCTTGTGTAGAATTGTTATGTGCTGTGCTTTGTGGGCTATTGTAAGACTGTTATGGCACTAAATTAGGATGGACATGATATATATATGAGAATGTGTATCAAAAAATATGATTAGGGGTGGAAAGGTTGAAAGAATACGCTCGAGTTTATAATTATATGCTTGCTGCCTGTATGTTATTTTTTTTATGAGATTGGGCTTCCAAGATGTATCTATTGGCTGCTAATGCTAGTTTTATCACCTACTATGTTGTAGATAAGTATTTGTAGGAAGGGAAGGTTATTTAGAGGTAATAGCGAGGTCTTACATCGAGGTACATAAGGCTACTCGATTTCGTATTACTTGGCATGAAATCTAGATTTTTCCTTGGCACATAGAGGCACTTACCAACTCCGACATAACTATTAACTGTGTCTCCACTATTTCACAAGTTCATATGCTCCCATATATAGTCACCTTCAAATATGCATACATACGTAGATACCAAGTTACATGGGTTCTTGTTGCTAAATAAAGTTCACAAGTTGTTTCATCTCATACACATTTCATTATTTGTGTAACGTACTCTGTTCATTGTCATATTATCTTGTATGATTATTTATATGTCACTAGCTACATATAGAGTACTATAGCTCCAATGTTACAACCACCAAAAGAATCATCTCAAAGGTAATTGATAGATAAAGAAAAGTATATTGCTTGTTGACGGGTGATAACCCGAGGGGTGGAAGAATCACCTAGCCAGGATTGATCCTATCATGGGGGGTAGCCCAAGGGGTCAAATGAAAAGACTAGCCAGGGCTGATCCTGATAAAAATTTACCACTGATCAGCTGGTCATTTGTATTACTTGCTGTGCACAGATTAAATAATAATGGTAAAGTAATAAAAAGAACATAAAGTATATGATCCCATAGTATAACTAAGGGTGGTCTCTTATCCTATACCAGTGCATAGTTTTATTTGAGTTGTTACTTCTTATACAATATTTTCTGCCGTATATATTCAATATATTATCTGGTACTGACGTCCCTTATGTGGGACCTGCATTTCATGCTGTAGGTACAGGTGTCAGTAGATCTTCCAGTAGAGGTACAAGATGTCCAGCTGCTGTTACCAAGCTCCATGTTGCTTCAGAGTTTTGTGTGTCTAGAGATTATATTTTTGTGTTGTATAGTTAGCTGAGGCGGGGCCTGTCCTGACCCTTATCAGATACTTTTTCTTACCTAGAGGCTTTGTAGACTATATAAATTAAAGTGTGGTCATGTCTCGTACTTTAGAAAATGTGGCCCCAATGACCTGGCCATATGCATTTCCTTTTAGCTTGTTATCACTGTTTATTTTCTTAAAGGCATGTCAAATGTAGAAATCCCTTATAATATGCATAGAAAGCACGTGGATACAGGTTGGTTCTCCCAAGCCTTATCGACAATGGGTGCCAGTCTGCCCTAACGGGTCTTTGGGGATGACAGAAGTGGTATCAGAGCGGATTATCCTAGGGAGTCTATAAAGCCGTGTCTATATAGAGTCTTGTTTATCGATGTGTTGTGCACCACATTTATAAGCAGGAGGATACGTGGCATTTAGGAGTTGTTACTTTCTTTTCGTTCTTCAGATCGTGCCATAGAGCTAAGTGTAAAAGTTGGATTGTGTCTAACCCCTAAATTGTTTTGTACAACAAGTATGCCAGAACTAGGAAGAACAAAGGTAAAGGGAAGGGAATAGAAGTGGTGGTTGGTATACCCAGTCACGTGAGACAACGAAATGATGCTCAAGATGAGTCTCTGTCAAAAACATCTCCAACCCCTCCAGCTCCTGATGAACCCATGAAGTAGTGAAATTCCCTCAGAAACCACCTATCAATGCTACTATGTAGGATCTGAGAAATGCAGCCCAACTATTGAACCGTATAGTGCCTGTCCAAGGTCAAATACAGGAAGGTCCAGTATAGGCGCAGGTGGTGCGAATAGGGAAGCTGGCACAAGGATATGTGATTTCTTTAATTTGGACCCTCCATCCTTCACTGGGTCAAATCCTAATGAAGATCCCCAAGACTTCATTGATCAGATTCAGTGCACTTTAGATGTTATGCATGTGAGTGGTACAGAAGCTGTCAAGTTAGTGACATATAGGTTGAAGGGTGTGGCTATATTGTGGTATGAAGCTTGGAAGCAATCTAAGGGTATAGATGCATCTCCAACTACCTGGAAGGAGTTCAAAGAGGCATTTCTTGACCATTATTTGCTATCAGAGATCCGAGAGGCCCGTGTAGATCAGTTCTTGAATCTCCACCAAGGGAATATGAGTGTGAGGGAGTATAGCCTTCAATCCAATTCCCTGGCCAGGTATGCTCCTAATATAGTTGCTACTATGGCAGATAAAGTTCATCAATATGTGGATAGATTGGATATGTATCTGGTCAGATATTGTACCATTACTTCCTTGAACAAAGACATGGATATAGTGAGAATGCAAGCTTTTGCACAGAAATTGGAGGATCAGAGGCAAATGAGAAGGACATAAGAGTTAGAAAGGGCGTAATCCAAGAGGACCAGGTCTACAGGGTAGTTTACACCACCACAAGGTAAGCTTAGGCCTCGGTTTTCGAACAGGCTTCCTAGGCCATCATCCTCCTACTCTGCAGCCAGTGCTCCACCACAACTTCAGGTGTCTACAAGAAATTAGTTTGGTCCAAGAAGTGAAGGGTAAGGTGCCCGCATAGTTGGGTATTCAGTAGGCCAGCAAATGAACCCTACGTAACCTTGTAAACAGTGTGGAAGAAGTCATTCAGGTATATGTGGTATTGGGACAGACGCTTGCTATTGATGTGGTGCGCCAAGGCATATGATGAGAGATTGCCCGAGGAGACGTATGGGTGAAATAGCACAATCTACTGGATCAACTGTTGCATCATCATCGTCAGTTTCTCTATTAAGTAGGGGTCAACAAGCACCTATAGGTCGTGGTAGAGGTATCAGAGGGGCAACTAGCTCTAGCGGAGTCCAGAATCCTACTTATGCTTAAGGGAGTCGGCAAAATCTGGAAGCTTCACACGATATGGTCACAGATACATTGTCCATCTTTTCACATAATGTATATGCATTAATTGACCCTATTTCTACGCTATCATATATTACCCCACTAGTTGCTGGGAAGCTTAAGAGAACACCCAAATTATTTAACAAACCATTTGAAGTGTCAACACCAACCGATGAATCTATTATGGCTAGAAGGATTTATTATGATTGTGTAGTAACTGTTTGTGATCGTGACACATTGGATGACCTTATTAAGCTAGAAATTGTGGAATTCAATGTTATAATGGGCATGGATTGGTTAGCTTCTTGCTATGTCATCGTGGATTGCCGAACTAAGAAAGTGTACTTCTACTTTCCAAATGAGGCAGTTCTTGAATGGGAATGCAATACTGAGGCACCAAAGAGTAAGTTTATCTCTTATTTTAAGGCCAAAAAGATGACATCTAAGGGGTATAAATGTCATTTAGTTAGAGTGAGGGATATGGAGGCAGAATCACCAACTCTTCAATCAGTTCCAGTAGTGAATGAATTTG
>JAABOM020000096.1:4270473-4291152 GCA_011800125.2 Solanum clarkiae
TGATAAAGTTTGTAATTACCAACCTTGTAATCTCAAATGAACAAATTGCATACTATGAGCTTTTAAACTAGTGTTATACATATGATTCTCACGACTCAAATCGTGCTATTTTAGTTTCGTTCATCGGTTCCCGGGCCAGTTACTATCGTGCTATGTATGACTATGTAAATATGTATATATATGTATATTCCGAAGTTGGTTTGATACGGCGGTCGGTTTGTCCATGGGCCGACTTGCTTAGTTGGAGACATAAGGAGCTGGGCTCGGGATGTATTTGGCGTCATGATGTGTACGCATGGCCTTTTCGCCTCGGTGCACGTGGGCGCGTGGCCTTTTCTCCACGGTTCAATTATGGGGCATGATGACCTTTACATGTTTGTCACGTAAACGCGTGGCCTTTTCGCCTTGGTTTACCTATGCTACCACGTGGGCGCGTGGCCTTTTCGCCTCGGCTCACCTGTGTACGGTTGGGAATTGTATGTTGGAGATTTCGGAGATTTGAACTTTCTGGTGCTATACGATGTGGCGTGAGTTTGGGGGTCGCCATCGTTTCCCGTCCGCTATGCACTATTTTAATACTCTAAATAAAGAAGTATTTTTTTTATCTTTTACATCATACATGGTTTTGACTCCTATATCTCCATTTGAGCCTATTACCCTTATTTATGTTTGTACTTCCTGCTTCATATATTCAGTGCGTATTTTCGTACTGACCCTCTTCCCCGGGGGCTGTGTTTCATGCCCGCAGGTACCGACGCACAGGTGAGAGACCCTCCACATTAGGATCTCTGTTTGCCGTTGCAGCGCTCCTTTGTCTCAGGAGCAGTCGTTGGTATATACTTTAGTTTTGATATCTACTTTATGTATTTGTATATATTCGAGGGTATGAAGGGGCCCTGTCCCGTCTTATGATTTGATTCATCTATATAGAGGTCTGTGGATACACATGGGTGGGGAATGGTGTCTGTGATATGATTATGTATGTATGAGAGGTTTGTTGGGTGATTGTACTGCAGCGGTGACCTTGTCGGCCTGCTTATGTACGTATATGTATGTTGTCTGTTCTGAGCTTCTGTTTGCAGGTGAGGTTAGTCAGTAAAATAGAGGAAACTCTGTCGAAATTTCGGTAGATTCCTTGTCTGTGGTAGTCGGGTTTGTTTGTCTGAGTGCCCTATCGGCACTAGTCATGGCCCTGGGTTGGGTCGTGACAATCGCATAGGCTCGCTAAAGTAAGAGAAAGGAAAGATTGCGACTTGGACCAAGTGAAGTGCATCAATGATGAAGAGGGCGAGGTGTTAGTCGATGACACTTGCATTAAATTAAGGTGGCAAGCTTACTTCTATAAACTCTTAAATGAATAAGGACATAGGGATATTAAGCTGGGCGAGTTAGCAAGCTCCAAAAACCATCATGATTTTGGATATTGCAGGCAGTTCAGAGTTGAGGAGGTAAGACAGGCTATTAGTAGGATGAAGAGGGGAAGGGCGATCGGGCCCGATGAGATTCTGGTAGACTTCTGGAAGAACATGGTCAAGGATGACATTGAGTGGTTGACTAGATTGTTCAATGCTATAATGAAGACTGCCAAGATGCCTGGTGAATGGAGGAGTACAATGGTTCCATTGTACAAGAACAAGGGAGATACTCAAAGTTGTAGCAATCTGGGAGAGAGCAGTGGAGATAAAGGTGCGAAGAGTAGTATGTATCTCGGAGAACCAGTTTGGATTCATGTCGGGGCAGTGGACTACTGAAGCGATTCATCTTATTCGGAGGTTAGTGGAGAAATATAGGGAAAGAACCAAGGATCTTCATATGGTGTTCATTGATCTCGAGAAGGCATATGAAAAAGTCCCAAGGGATGTCTTATGGAGGTTTCTAAAGGTGAAACGTGTCCCAGTGGCATATATCAGGGCGATTAAGGACATATACGATGGAGCCAAAACTCGGGTAAGAACAGTAGGAGGAGACTCAAAGTATTTTCCTGTTGAGATGGGACTCCACCAAGGATCTGTGTTGAGCCTTTTCTTGTTTGCCTTGGTGATGGATGAGCTGACGCAATCTATCCAGGAGGAGGTACCATGGTGTATGCTTTTTGCAGATGACATAGTACTAATTGATGAGACTCGGACTAAAGTTAATGATAGGTTTGAGGCGTAGAGACATGCCTTGGAGTCTAAAGGATTCAAATTGAGCAGGACTAAAACTGAATACTTGGAGGTGCAAATTCAGTGTTGAAAGGGATGAGGGAAACTCTAATGTGAGGCTTGCCACTCAACTTATCCTCAAGAGAGAAAACTTTAAGTATTTGGGGTCCATCATTCAGAGTAGTGGCAATATCGACGATGATGTCACATACCGCATTGGGGAAGCATGGACTAAATGGAGGCTTGCCTCCGGAGTATTGTGTGACAAGAAGATACCACCTAAACTCAAAGATAAGTTTTACAGAATGGTGGTTAGACCATCATTGTTGTATGGAGTGGAGTGTTGGCCAATTAAGAAGGCACATGCTTAGAAGATGCATGTCGCAGAGATGAGAATGCTGAGATGGATGTATGGTCACACCAGGAGTGACAAGGTTAGAAATGAGACCATCCAGGAAAAGCTAGAGGTGGCCCCGGTGGCTGAAAAGATGAGGGAAACGAGACTGCGATTATTTGGACAAGTGCAGAGAAAGAGTATCGATGATCCTGTTATGAGGTGCAAGAGGTTGGTTTTGGGAGATACTCGGAAGGGTAGAGGTAGACCGAGGAAGCACTGGGGGAGGTGATTAAACAGGATATGAAGGAACTTGATCTTACTGAGGACATGACCTTAGATAGAAAAAAGTGGAGCTCACGAATTAGAGTAGCAGGCCAAAGGTAGGTGTTCTTTTAATTTGTTCGCATTACTTGTCGTATTATATGTTAGTTTATCTTATTTACATACTGTAATTATTAGTTGCTCTTTTCTGTTCCCTTCCCTTCCTTTTGTCATATCTAGTTCTTTCTTGCATATGGGTTTTGAGATGAGGGTTCCCAGGAAACAACCTCTCTACTTCTATGGTAGTGGTAAGATATACGTACATTCTACCCTCCCCATATCCCACTTATGGGATTTTACTGGGTATGTTGTTGTTGTTGTTATTGTTGTGTGGATTGATACAACACACGTGTCAAAACACTAGTAATGAGAAATGACCTATATGACAATTACTATAACAATAAGAGAAAAATGTCGTGATCAGAATATAGATATGTAAAATTTCGTTTAATAAGTAGCTATCGCAGTTGAAAAGAAGTGGCAAGGGTGTATAAGTAGAAAAGAAGCATAACACCATTAGTTTTCTAGAGAAACAAGCCTCATGCTTCATCAAATGAAGTTTCTCTTATTTTTTCTGTCACGACCTAAGCCTACGGCCTAGACATGACACGGCGAATGGGGAACCCGAAGGAACCCCAAACAAGCCTCATAATATATCATTCACACATTTTTGGTCGCAAAAGAAAAATAAACAACAACATGTGACATTAATAGGAAGGGAAGCGAGACTAAGGGAAGTCTTTTACAACGATAATAGCATAGGAAGAGTCAAACTCATATTAATAAAATAACATATTATCCAACAACATCTCTGCATAAAATGAAGTGGGGGCCAAGACACTTCCCGGGCTTACACTCAAATATTAAGTATCAAAAAAGTAGTATGAGTCTCAACATAGCATGAAAGGAAAATACATAATGTTCTCAAAGTTGAGGACTCACCAAAAGCTTTCTGCAAATGAATTGTACTAGCCATATGGAGGAGGATGATCAATAGGAGCTTTGGTCCCTATATGGTTATATCATGTAGGCATATACATTAGTACTTGGAATGTACTAAGTATGCGAGGTGCAATACAACAAGGACATAAGTCATAATAATCGAAATGCATAATCATATACAATTGATATAATCTTATGGCATGTATGATCAATGTTTGTAATAAAACATGGATGTAGACATTCAACTTTCATGACCTAACATATATATATGGGAGAAGACCTTAACTGACATATAAGACCAAGAGAGCTACTACTTGAAATCCCAACGCATCACACCCCACCAGAGAAGGTGTGGTCTACTTGCCAAGGTAAACCATACTTGACCCCACTTTGTGAGTAACTTGACCTAGATGGATCCACTAGTAAGTCTTTTTAGGGAAATACATAATCCTATGGTGGAACATAGTTTAGAGACTAAGACTTTATGTAAGGACTCCTTGAGTCGAGCCCCCGCCTTAAGCCTCAAGGTGCTATGTCTAATTAGATGAAATACTTGAAATAATCATAGATCTACTCATAACATGAATAACTTGTAAAGACTTGATAATGTGGCATGAGTAGCTCAATCACATACTTGACACCTACGTGGGCATATACCTTATACTAGAGGGTAGAAAAAAATGCTTGAACTTGACCCCTGCTAGTAAGTATTGCATTTCACATGAGGGTAGAAACTTGTAATATCTTTGACCCCTACTAGTGAGCTTAACTTCAACATAAGGGTAAAATAGTAATCATAGTTGACCCCTCAAATAGATATAATTGCTCACGAGAGGGTAGAATTATAGAATAAGGCTCAACTTGTCATTTGTAAATTATAGAAGCCTTTTATGAGTTTAAGACATGCTTGGGTGCCCATAATTATCATGAAATCACTTAAGTTGCAAATCATGCAATAATTCATCATTAACATGAAATCCTTGTCATGTAGTTTAATCAAACATGGTGGGTATTTGAGAACATGTACAAGCCATGTTATTTATAGAGTAATAACCATAACTATGTAAAATCATCCATCTTAGAGTCATGCAAATCAACCCACCAACATAATAGCAAAATATTATTTTGGATATCATAAAATCCATCTCATAAGATCACAATAGTTCATAGTTTTTATAGCCCATATATTATGCATAGTCTCAATAGACATAAATCAACTCATGGGATATGTTTAAAAAGGACATTCATGCATAATCAATCAATACTTGATAAAACCCAACATAATTCACATTTATAATGCATAATAAAAGATACCCATGAAGAATGCAACTTGAAATCATGAAATTGTCATCAAAAGAGAGGATTTCGCTCCATGAGTGAAAGGACCCGTAGACGAAGACCCATATACCGAAAGTTGGAATTTCTTGATTCAAACTTTGGGAAGACATGAAGCTTAAGTTGGGTCCTTGAAATCCAAAGTGTTGTCTTGAGATTCTAGAGATTGAGTGGAGTGTTTAATAGTGTATTAGGAGGATTTAGAGGGTGTTTCTTGTGAGTTTGAAGTTGAAAAATGCCTAAGTATAGAGGTATTCAAGTTTAAATAGGCATTGGGTTATTACCCAAATGCCATAGGATGAAAAAAGAAAATGGGGAAAGTTTTGCACTGGGTAGCTTGGACCAGATGTGCGTGCCATATTACACTATGACACGCCCTAGGCGCATCACGGCCTGGGCGTGCAGGGCCACTGGAAATCATTGCCATTGCAAAAATTATTTTTTGCGATGGATCTTTTAAAATTCAAGAGCTACCATTTTCTGACTTAATATTGTCCCTAAATAACAATATGAAGCCAGCTTTTCGAAATTATGCATGAATTTTGAGATATTCATGAAATAAACTTATAGGGCATTCTGAAGCACATGAGGGTGCTACAATATCTCCCCCTTGGGAATATTCTTCCCCAAATGTTAAAGAAACATATGTAAGAGAAGGAATCATGTAACTTCCATCCTGATATGAATGCAACAAATGCACTTAAACACCATTTCTGAGAAGTTTCGCACATATGCATCAAAAATCGTCAAATTTTGTCACCATGAACACATATGCATGCAAAAATGACATGAAGGATGGAGCTTAATACGTGAAATCATAGATAGGACTTAAATTATTACCTTCGACTTGAGTAGAGTGAAAGAGGTGTCATGGTCCAATCCTAGGGCCCAGCCATGACATGAGAAATAGGAACCCAAAGGAACTCAAATAAGTCTCTTAGCATATCAATCACACATACTTTGTAGTGAAAGTAAAGTAAAAAAAAGCAAGAGATATATAAAAAGGTAAGAGGGGCTTAGAGAAGTCCATGATAATCATTAAAGCATTAAGGAGTCAAGCTCATAACACAATAACATCACAATATCCAATATACACCTCTAAACCTAGAATGGAGTGGCGGTCAAGACACTTTCTGGGCTCACCCTCATAATGTCAAATGTTCAACATAAAGAAGTCTTAGAAATAGCAAGAAAAAGTATATAGTGTCCCCGAACTTGAGGTCTCACCAAGCTTATGATCGAATAATCTCACTAGCCACGTAGAGGATGATCAAAAGGAGCTCCGGTCCCTACACGGTAATATCATGTAGGCATAAAATATGCATTAGTATGTTTGAATGTACTAAGTATGTAGGATGTAATGCAACAAGACATAAGCCAATATAGTCAAAATGCATAGTAATAGACAATAGATAAGCATAATCTCAATATGACATGCATGATCAATGCTTGAAGTAAAACATGTTTATAAAACATTCAACTAGCATAGAACATGATACATATGTGGGAAGAGACCTCAACTGACAAAGAAAAAGATCAAGAAAGCTACAACTTTGAATCCAAATGATTACCCCTCATTAGCAAAGAGGTGGTCTACTTGCCGAGGTAAGTCATACTTCACCTTGTGAGAGCCTGTCCCAATTCGAAGAAATGACCCCCTTACAAGAACCTGTCCTATTTCATGATGGATTTCATGATAAAGTGCACTAAATAGATTTGCTAATATAGCAAGGGTATAACATAATCCTATTTTTGCACATAGTTTGAGGAAAGGAGTATTGACCCTTCAAGAAAGTCCACACCGACTTCCAATCTATCAATGCTAAGTCTAATCCCACAAAATACTTGAAATATTCATAACTTTAATAACTTGTAATAAACATTGAATCATGATATGAGTAGCTCTTAAACATTCTTGACCTCTAATGGTGAGCCTACCTTGAAACATGAGAATAGATACATAAACCCTTGCTTTGACATGAATGGCTCACAGGATGTAAAATTTTGAAAATAGGGCTTAGCTTGATACTTGCATAATCACAGATAATTTTATGAATTCATAACATACTTGATAGCACATAGTCATCATGAAGTCACTTGACTTGTAAAACATGTAAATAACTTGAGAATTCTTGACTTGACATTTCATCAAACACTAGCTGGGTACGTATGAGTACATATTTTAATCATGCAAAATGCAAGAGTATAGATCATGAAATATAAAATCAATGCATCTTAAAGTCATGTACACATGCCCACCAACATCATAGTAAAATCCCATCATGGGTAACTTGTAAATCATATCAAAACTTCACAATAATTCATGGATTTCATAGTTTGAATCAAGTATAGTCTCAATAGACAAAGATTAACTCATAGTATAAGCCTAAAATAGATATTCTTGCATAATCAACAATATTTGATAAAACCCCAACATATATCATACTCATATTTCATAATAATAAATACCCATAAGTAATACATCAAGAAATTATGCAATTTTCATAAAATAGGATGGTTGAGCTCCACGAGTGAAAACGCCACATACCTTAAAGTTGAGTTTTCTTTATGTAAACTTAGAGGAGACTTAAAGCTTGAATGGATTTATTGAGATCCAGAATTAAGCTTGAGACACTTGAATTTGAATGGGAATTTTCAATAAAATGGTTGAGAAGTTTTAAAGAGAGTTTTTGAGTGATATGGTGCTGAAAAATGGCTAAGTATGGGATATTTCTCATGTAAATGGGCATGGGCCATGACCCCAATGCCCCCAGGCCAAAACTAGAAATTAAGGAAGCGCTAGCACTACTTCACGATGGTTCCATGTTGCGGAGCCATTGCACACCCTTACTGTTCTGAAAATTTTTCAAAAATTATTTTTCCTATGGATGTTCTAAAATTCGGGTTATACCAATCTCCCACTCAATTTTTTCCCCTCATCAAGAACATGAAGTCAGATTTACAATATCATGCATGGATTTGATATATATGGAAATTACGATTACGAGCATTTTCAATGCACATTTTTGGGGTATTTCAATATCTCCCCCTTGGGAACATTCATCCCGAATGTCAAAGAAATATGCATAAGAGAGGTAATCATGAAGATTCTGTCCTGATATGAATGTAACATGTGAATTTTAACATTATTTTAAAAAATCTCAATTTGAATGTCAAAAATCACCATAAACTTGTCAATATAAACATGAATGCATGCAAAATGACATAAGGGCTGAAACCTAAGACTTGAGATCATAGATAGGACTTAATGTGTTATCTTAAGCTATAGTAGAATGAAAACAATATAGATATTGCTTCTTCAAGTCTGCTTCGGCTTACCATATGGAACTTTTACCTTATTGATTCCTCCGAAGGACCTTAACGGATACAACATATTTGTTTCTCAATCTCTTCACATGTCTATCCAAAATCTCCATCGGAACCTCCTTATAAGTTAAATTACCTCCTGCAACACCCACAACATCCAAGGGCACTATGGCACTTGGGTCACCCACATACTTTCTCAACATGGACACATGGAAGACCAGATGAACCATGTCCATATCCATAGGCAACTCCAACTCATATGCAACCTTACCCACTCTCCTCAAAACTTTATAAGGTACCACAAACCTTGAGCTTAATTTCCCCTTCTTGCAATACACCCTTATAGGTGAGACTTTCGGGTAAACCCAATCACCAACCTTGAACACAATATCTCTTCTCCTCACATTGCAATAGGACTTTTGTCTACATTTGGATGTTTTCAATCTTTCCCTAATCAACCTAACCTTCTCCAAGGCTTCCATGACCATATCTATACCTATTAGAGCCATTTCCCCCACTTTAAACCACCCAACTGGAGATCTACAACTCCTACAATAAAGAGCTTCAAAAGGAGCCATACCAATGCTTGAGTGATAGCTATTATTGTAAGAAAACTCAATGGGTGGAAGATGCTCATCCCAACTTCCCTTAAATTTCAAAATACAAGCTCTAAGCATATCCTCAAGAGTTTGGATAGTCCTCTCGGATTGACTATCCATTTTGAGGATGAAAGGTCGTGTTAAGCTTAACCTTGGTACCAAGACCTCTTTGGAAAGAACTCCAAAAGTGAGAGGTGAATTGAGATCAACGGTCGAAAATGATAGAAAAACGCACCCCATGCAATCTAACCAACTCTTCTATGTACAACTTGGCATAATCTTTGGCACCATAAGTAGTCTTGGCTAGTAGGAAGTGAGCCGACTTTGTCATTCCATCCATAACAACCTAAATAGAGTCAAATAGTCTCCTAGTCTTAGGGAACCCAACCACAAAATCCATGTTGATATTTTCCCACTTCTAAGTAGGAACTTCAATATCTTGGGCTAGGCCACCCGGCCTTTGATGTTCGGCTTTCACTTGTTGGCAATTATGATATCAGCATATGAACTTGGCGATGTCTCTCTTCATTCCACCCCACGAATACATATCCCTCAAGTCTCTATACATCTTTGTAGAACCAGGGTGAATGGAATTGAATGAATTATGGGACTCCTCCAAGATCACTTCTTTCAAATCATCTACACTTGGCACACACAATCTACCTTGGTATCTAAGGGCACCATCTCACCCTTGGGAGAAAACCTCCACTTTAATATCTTTCACCGAGGCCTTCAACTCAAGCAAGGCAGGTCAAGATCTTGTTTTGCCTTTATTTCCTCAACCAAAGAACACGTAGAACCATCTATAACCAGTACACCACCATTATCAACTCCATCCAACCTAACCTCTGATCTAGCCAACCGGTAAACCTCTCTAGCCACCTTCTTCCCTCCATCATCAACATGAGGTAGACTACCCATAGATGCTGGTTATAATGCACACTCATTACGTAGAGCACCGGCCACAACATTAGCTTTGTCGGGGTGATAATGCACACTCATGTCATAATCTTTAAGTAGCTCTAACCACCTTCCTTGTCTAAAGATAAGATCTTTTTGGGTTAACACATATTAAAGACTCTTGTGGTTGGGAAAGACATCAACATGAACCCCATACTAGTAGTGACCAAATTTTCAAAGAAAATACCACGATCACCAATTCAAAAACATGGGTGGGATAATTCTTCTTATGCACCTTAAGATACCTAGAGGCATATGCTATCACCCTACCATTGGCAAACTTCTTGGAAGCATTAGATGACCCTTGGCCTTGGAACTTGTGGCCTTGGGGAAACCAACCATCCTTAGAGCCTTGGAACCCGCCTTCAAATTGAGCCCTCTTGGACTCACAAACCCTTCTCTTTCTAACCTTTTCCCCGTCTAGTTGCTCGACATATGTTCATCCTTGACCTAGCCTCACCAAGCGATTGTGGAGCTTACTTGGAGAGTTTGTTGAACTTGAGGGTATACTCCCTCACACTCATAGACCCTTTTTCAAGATTCATAAATTCCATCATCTTTGCCTCCCTTAGCTTAACAGGAAAGAACCGATCGAGAAATACGGCTTTGAACTCTTTCCTAGGGATAGCACCATCATTCCTCTTCTCCTCTTCCATTATGTGAGTTGGTAGGCTGCCAATTCCGCTTTCTCCTCTAAATTAACCCCCATAATGGACAACACCTTATATACCTCATCGGTGAATTCTTGGGAATCCTAGACCACATTGGACCCATGGAATTCCAGTGGATTCATTCTAGTGAAATCTCTCACCCTAGAAGATGGAGTGGAAGCACGAGGGCCTTGGACCCTTGTTTGGTTTGGTTGGTCATAGCATGAGCCAACATTCCAATAACATCTCGAAATTCTTCTTGTCTTACCCATTTTTCTTGAGAAGATTGAGGAGTGAGAGAAGTCGGTTGCTCCTCGGGTGTACGGGCTCTCCTTAGTCTCCCTCTTGGAATCGGCATGATATAGAATATCCAAGCATTATAATGCCTAATAGCCTCTCATTCATAGTTGTGGCATGCTTCACAACCATGAATATGACTCCAATTGACGTAGTGTGTTGGATTTCGAGAACTATTAACAATCTAGTGCTCTGATACTAATTTTTTCACAACGCAAGCCTAGGGCCTAGCCGTGACTCGGTGAATAGGAACCCGAAGGGACCCAAACAAGCCTCTTAGAATATTAATCACATATCTTTGGTCGGGAAATAAAGTAAACAATAACAAGAGATATACAAAAAGGGAAGCGGGGATGTGTCAAGACCCAAGCCTAGGGCCTAGACATGACATGGCGAATGGGAATCCAAAGGGTCCCCAAATAAGCCTCTTAGCATATAATTTATACATCCTTGGTCGCGGAAGCAACTAAACAACAATAAGAGAATTAAAATAATGATAAAGGGACTGAGGGAAGTCTTCCATAGCATAAATCATCAAAGAGTCAAAGCTTCAAGAATAATTACATAACTTGTCCAACAACAGCTCTAAAATATATTGGGCGGGGGCCAAGATAACTTTTCGGGCTCACCCTCATAGTCATAAGCATCTAAACAAGGAAAAGAGTCTTTAGATAACATAAGATCAATAGTTATTGTACCCAGAGTTGAGGACTCACCTAACTTTCTTCAAGAGGTAGTATTAGCCACGTGAAGGAGGAGAATGATCATGTGGATCTCCGGTTCCTACATGGTAATATCATGTAGGCATAGAGTATACGTTAGTACGTTGAATGTACTAAGTATGTAGGATGTAATGTAACAAGAGATAGACAACATAATCAAAGTGCATATATGTAAGCAAGAGATGGTATATTAGCAACATGGCATGCATGATCAATGCTGGAAGTAAAACATTCTTATTTGAAAACATAGTACATGTGTTAGATACCAATATCATAGACCAACAAACTTAGTACTTGGAATTCAAGGCCTAGCATCCCCTTTGAAGGTGATTGAGGTATCTGCCTCTCAATTGGTAGTACGGGCCTAGAAACCCTTGATAAGGTGGTCAAGGTATATTAACCCCTTAACATGGTATGGTCAACTTGCAACACTGTAGATACTTTTCAGGAAATCCACACATTCATATATTACTTTCATCATCATAAAGTAACTTAACTCATAAGCCATGCAATAAACCTTCAATAACTGAAGAACGCTTAATTGGATTTTTTATTAAACACTTTGTGGGTTTGCAATACTAGCTCAAAATCATGGAATTCAAGAGTGAAATCATGTGAGAAAACTTAATGTAAATATACCCACCAACACTTTGTATCATCCTCATGCTTTACACATTGAAACCCTCCATCAAATTTAATAACTTATCATAGATTCATAGCTCAAAAAATGTTTAAATGGTTTCATTTTTATGAAAATCCAACATAGTTCATAATCAATTCATAATAAGAAATAACCACAGATAAATTAACTTTGAAACAAGCAATTTACTTAAAAAGGAAGGTTGGGCATCATGAGTGAAACGACCGAATAGCTTAAAATCATATACCTCAACTTTGGGAGGTTTCCTCGATGAAGATTCAGATGAGAACTTGAAGCTTGATTGAATTTCTTGAGATTCGGAATGAGTTTGGGATACTTGAATTTGAGTGAAATGTTTTTCTACGTGTTTCAGAGGGTTTTGGGGAATGTCTTGAATGATATGACGTTGAAAAATGACACAGTATAGGCTTTTTTATGCATAGGAAGGCTTAGGCTTCAAAGCCTTGGACTGAAGTAAAAAAATGGCAAAAAAGTATGCAGGTCCGCGCCCTGGCCGTGTCGCGCCGGGGGTATAGAAACCTTACTATTTTTCGTCACTTTGGAAAATTGAATTTTAATACAGTTTCTCTAAAATTGGGGTTAAACCCATTTTCAACTTAATTTTTTCCTTTGATCAAAAATATGAAGTCGAATTTACGATATCAGGCATGACTTTTGAGATATATGAAAATGATATATATGTATGAAGAGACCTCAACCGACAAAGAATAAGACCAAGTGAGCTATAACTTGGAATTCCGATGATTACCCCTCATCAATAAAGAGGTGGTCTACTTGCCAAGGCAAACCATACATCACCTTGCGGGAGCTTATCCCATTTCAGAAAAGTAACCCCCTTTACGGAACCTATCCCATTTCGAGGTAGATTTCATGATAAAGTGCACTAAATGGATCCACTAGTACAACAAGGTTATAACATGATCCTATGTTGGTACATAGTTTGAAGAAAGGAGTATGGAACCTTGAAGATAATCCACACCGATATCCAATCCATCAGTGTTAAGTCTAATCCCACGAAATACTTGAAATAATCATAACTTTATTAACTTGTAATAAACATGAAATCATGACATGAGTAGCTCTTAAACATTCTTGACCTCTAATGGTGAGCCTATCTTGAAACATTAGAATAGATTATAATCATGCATGAACCCTTTCTTTGACATGAATGACTCACAATAGGTAAAATCTTGAAAATAGGGCTTAGCTTGATACTTGCATAGTCATAGATAATTTTATGAATTCATAACATACTTGATAGCCCATATTCATCATGAAGTCACTTGACTTGTAAAACATATAAATAACTTGAATTGACATTTCATCGAACACTTGGTGGGAACATATGAGTACATCTTCAAATCATGCAAAATGCAAGAGTATAGATCATGAAATAGCGGAATCAATGCATCTTAAATTCACACCAACATCATGGTGAAACCCCATCATGGGTAACTCGTAAATCATATCAAAACTCCACAATAGTTCATGGATTTCGTAACTTGAATCAAGTATAGTCTCAATAGACAAAGATTAACTCATAGTGTAAGCTTAAAATAGATATTCATGAATAATCAACAATATTTGATAAAGCCCCAACATATATCATACTCATATTTCATGATAATAGATACCCATAAGTAATACATCTTGAAATCATGCAATTTTAATAAAATAGGAAGGTTGGACTGCATGAACGAAAAGACCTAATGGATGAAACCCACATACCACAAACTTGAGTTTTCTTGATATAAACATGAAGGAGAATTGAAGCTTGAATAGAGTTATTGAGATTCGGAATTAAGCTTGAGATACCTAAATTTTAATAGAAGTTTTTAATAAAATGGTTGAGAAGTTTTAGAAAGGGTTTTTGAGTAATATGGAGTTAAAAATGGCTAAATATGGGATATTTCTCGTATAAATGAGCATGGGATATGACCCCAATAGGCCAAAACAGAAAATTAAGAAAGTGCTAACACTACTCTGCGATGGGTCCATGTCACGGGGCCATCAGACACCCTTACTATTCCAAAATTTTTGTGAAAATTATTTTTCACTAGGGGTATTTTAAAATCTGGGTTATACCCATTTCCCAATCAATTTTGCCCCTCGATCAAGAATATGAATTTGAATTTTCGATATCACGTACAGATTTTGAGATATATGGAAATTATAATTATGGGCATTTCCAAAGCATATTTTTGGGGAATTTAAAGAGATATGGTGTTGCCTTTTCATGTCCACTTTGGCTTCCCAAGTGGCACTTTCAACTTGTTGAGTACTCTAAAGGACTTTGACGAATGCTACATCTTTGTTTCTCAACATTTTCACTTGCTTATCCAATATCTCTACCAGGACCTCCTCATAGGTCAAGTTATCTTCCACAACACCCACAACTTCTAAGGTCACTATAGCACTTAGGTCACTAGCACATTTCCGCAACATAGATGCATGGAAGATCAGATGACCCATACTCATATCCATAGGCAACTCCGATTAACAGGCAATCTTACCAAGTCTACTCAAAATACAATAATGTCCCACAAACCTTAGGCTTAATTTCTCCTTCTTGCCAAACTGGACCACACCTATCATGGGTGAGACCTTCAAGTAAACCCAATCATCAATATTAAATTCAAGGTCTCTCCACCTCACATCAGAATAAGACTTTTTTCTACTTTGAGCCGTCTTCAATCCCTCCCTTATCAACTTCACCTTCTGCAATGCTTCCATAACCAAATCTAGGCCTACCAAAACCATTTCCCTACTTCAAACCACCTAGCTGGGGATCTACAACACTTTCCATATAAATCTTCAAAGGGAGTCATGCCAATACTAGTGTGGTAGCTATTGTTGTAAGCAAACTTAATAAGTGAAAGATGTTCATCCCAATTACCTTAAACTCTAAAACACAAGCTCTAAGCATATCCTCAAGAGTTTAGATGGTCCTTTTGGTTTGACCACTCATTTGAGGATGAAAGTCGTGCTAAGCTTGACCTTGGTACCAAGACCCCTTTGGAAGGATCTCCAAAAATGAGAAGTGAATTAAGCACCACGATCCAAAATGGTGCACAAAGGTAACCCATGCAACCTAAACAACTTATTAATATACTTCTTGGCATAATCATCGGCACCATATTATCCAACAAAACGTCTGCATAGAATGGACCGGGGGTCAAGACACATTCTGGGCTCACCCTCAAATATTAATTATCCAAAAGTAGTAGGAGTCTCAACATAGCATGAAAAGAATATAGATAATGTCCTCAGAGTTGAGGACTCACCAAAAGCATTGTTCAAATTAATCAAACTAGCCACAAGGAGGAGGATGATCAATAGGAGCTCTAGTTCCTATATGGTGATATCATGTAGGCATAGAGTATGCTTAGTACTTAGAATGTGCTAAGTATGTGCGTTAGTACTTTGAATGTGCTAAGTAGGCGGGCTACAATGTAACAAGGACATCAGCCATAATAATTGAAATTCATAATAATAGACAATGAATATAATCTCAATATGGCATGTATGATCAATGCTTGTAATAAAATATGCATGTAGACATTCAACTTGCATAATATAATATACATATGTGGGAGGAGACCTTAAACGCAATATAAGACCAAATGAGCTACTACTTGGAATCCTAATTCATGACACTCCACCAGTGAAGTTGTGGTCTACTTGCCAAGGTAAACCATACTTGACCCCACTTTATGGGTAACATGACCTAGATGGATCCACTAGTAAGCCTTTTTAGGAAAATATATAATCCTATGGTGGCACATAGTATAGAAACTCAGACTTTATATAACGACCCCTTGAGTCGAGCCCCTACCTTAAGCCTCAAATGGTGCCACGTCTAATTCTACGGAATACTTGAAATAATCATAGATTTAATCATAACATGAATAACTTGTAAGCACTTGATAACATGGTATGAGTAGCTCATTGATATACTTGACCCCTACATGGGCATATACCTTATACTAGAGGGTAGAAAACAATACATGAACTCGACCCCTGCTAGTAGGTATTGCTTTTCACATGAGGGTAGAAACTTTAACATGCTTGACCCCTACTATAGAGTTTAACTTGAACATGAGGGTAAAATAGTAATCATGCTTGAAGCCTCAAATAGATGTAATTGGTTAGAAGAGGGTATACGTATAGAATAAGGCTCAACTTGTCACTTGTAAATCATATAAATCTTTCATGAGTTTAAGACATGCCTGGGAGACCATAATTATCATGAAATCATCTGATTTGCAAATCATGAATAATTCATCTTCAACTTGAAAATTCTCGTTATGTAATTTAATCAAACATGGTGGGTATATGAGAACATGTACAAGCCATGCTATTTATAGAGTAATAACCATAATAGTGTAAAATCATCCATCTTAGAGTCATGCAAATCAACCCACCAACATAGTAGCAAAATCTTATTTTGGTTATCGTGAAAACCATCTCATAAGTTCACAATAGTTCATAGTTTTTATAGCCCATATCACGCACAGTCGTAATAGACATAAATCAACTCATGGCATAAGTTTAAAATGGACATTCATACATAATCAATCAATACTTGATAAAACCAATATAATTCATATTTATAATGCATAACAAGAGATACCCATGAAGAATGAAACTTGAATTTATGAAATTTTCATCCAAAGAGAGGATTGGGATCCATGGGTAAAAAGACCCATGGAGGAAGACCAACATACCTAAACTTGGAATATCTTTATTCAAACTTGGAGAAGAATTGAATCTTGAGTTGGGTATTGAAATCCAAAGTGTACACTTGAGATTGTTAAGATTGTATGGGGGGTTTGATAGTGTATTGGTAGGATTTTGAGAGTGTTTCCTGAGAATTTGAAGATGAGAAATGGCTAAGTATAAAGGTATTCACGTTTAAATGGGCATTAGGTTATTACTGAAATATCCTTGAACGAAATAAGAAAACTTTGAAAAGTTTTGCACTGATCCGTACCCCAGGGACGACGCGGACCAGGTGCGCGTGCTAGATTACACTATGGCATGCCCCAGGCGCATCTTGGCCTGCGCGCATAGGGCCATTGGAAATCATTTTCATTGTGAAAATTATTTTTCGCTACGGGTCTTCTAAAATTCGAGGGCGGCCCTTTTCACTGTCAATTTTTCCCCTGAACAAGAATATAAAGTTAAATTTTTAAAATCATGCACGAATTTTGAGATATTCATGAAATACATATAGGATATTCTGAAGTACATGAGGGGTGCTACATTTTCCAACTCATAGAAAACAATCATTCAAGAAAGTGAATGAAAAGTAAACTACTTATAGAATGTTTTATTCAAGATATGGTCAACAAAAAGGACTTTCTTTACTAATGCTAGTAAGAATTTGATAGTAAACAATATATTGTCTGCATTTTGTGAATATGTTTTTGGAGTTACGATTGGGTTGGCCGCATAGGGCAGTGGAGATCAAGGTGTACCTCAAGTATTGATAAATCATTACCACAAGTCATACTCCTCGTAATTTCAAGTATCTCTCTCTATGTTGATGTCCAACAAAAGAGATTGAATGACAATCAATGCAACATCTCCAGCTCTGGTCTCTCCTGTAATACTAACCCAATAATATCATATATCCTATACACATTTTCAATAGAAATAGTTTCCTTGATAGGATGCGCCGTACTAAAAAAAACTACAAAAGAGGTAATAAAGACCATATGTGGCCATACATATATCTAGTATCCTTATCTACCTATTGTTTTATATAACTTGCTAATACTTTGAGACATTGATCAAAACAAGGACAAAATATCCGTGTTTATTTATCTCTTCAAAAATATCAATGCGGCGAATTCTAAAAAAAAGTGTATTTTGGAGAATTTGACACAAGTATAACATCGTAAGTGAAAAGTTCACACCACTTGGAAGAGTATATGTATAAAAAACAACCTCTAACTCATTTTAGCTACAGCCCATTGCAAATGTTCTCTGCTCCTATGTTAATGCAATTGAAAAAGATGAGGTCCTTTGATTCTTACTCTATTATCCAGTCCCAATAAACTCCTTTAATATTAACTTTTCTATTTTTGGATAATCATTTTTCTTAGGTAGGTAAATGGCCATATGAAATATAATACTCGCTATAAATTATCCCCAAAGGATGAATTACAGATGATCATTGATTAGCTAAACTGACAACAAATTAAAAAATAAGGATTATTAGCAACCCTTAATAGACAAATGAAAGCTTGAGAAATAGAAAATGAGGAGTCAAAGGAGTTCAGGTCAAAAGATAATAAGCAAGTAAGAAGAACTAACATTTTGGATGCCAGAAAAGAGCTAAACCAATACTTAAAAATATTTGAATATGAGACAGCGAGAGAAAAAAAATGTGAAAGATGTGTATATAATATTTTCAAAATTTTAAATTAATTAGCATGTAATATATGTGTGATGAATGTTTTCAAAGACTCGTATTGTATAAATAAAAATAAAATTCAGTTCAATCAATTGAAATAAAATTTCACAAGAATTAATTGTGAGATAATGGATCTAAATTATATTCATTGGTTTCATGTCCATAATGAGTCAATGGTGAACAAGAAATATAAGCATACAATTGGTACATCCTTGATAGTATGTTGTGGGATTAGATCCCATGAAGGACCAAGCTTATGAAATAAAAATGGATATGAAGGGAGAAATGTACTTAATAAGAATTAAAAGTTAAGTACTTTCTTTATATATACAAAATAATGAAATAAGAATTTGAAGGAAACCATTTTAACTCACCATCATTCAGAAGAAACAAAATTGCTCTATACATAGTTTTTGTGCTTTGTTCCTACCTAGTTTCTTATTCCTTCTTTTTATGTAAATATCATTTTGGAATTGTATTTGCATCTATCTCTGATGATTGTCTTGACATAGACATCACACTGAGTTGTTTGGGATGATAAGTTGAGATTCTATTCCCATTTTCGTCATATAGAATTGTGTCGTCATCTTCATCATTATTTAGGACTTTACATTTTTCGCCTAAGATGATTTGTTTCTTCCAAATTGAGTCTTCATGTTTCAACTTAGAATTACACTTTTCATGACGACGTGATAATGCCCCTGAAAAAGCCTTCATGCTTATACTTGTACTTAACTTTTTTTGTAGAGATTCCATGCTCGAATTTGACCTAGAAATTCGAGTAGGAGCAGCCATTGAATTAGTCCTTAAGTTATGAGCCCTCATAGATGGTGGTGGTGGCAATGGTTGTTGCAAGATATTTTCCTCATCACTACTTTTTTTATCGATTAATTCTTCATCTGAAATTGTTGTATTTTTTGGCTCATTCAGGGAAGTGCTAACAACATGAACTACATTTTCTTTGATATCTCCTACAGAAGGGTCAGAGGATCCTTTGATTCTTTCCAAAAGACCACAAAGAGAAGAAACTATACCAATGATTGCAGTAATCCAAGCAGTTAAAAATAATAAATATATGATAGGATGATTGGGATGAACCTCTCCTTCCAAAGGAATTTTCCTTCCCATGAATGAGCAGAAAAATAAAATTTATTAGAGAACGAAAGTACTTTCTTTCTCTTTTCTTGTCTTGTTATGTTGAATTCTTCTTTCTGCTCCCATAACTCATCTCTTAGAAAGATCAAGGAAGCTTGAGTCTGGAAAATTCATTTTTTGTGTTTCCTATAAAAGGAAAAACAGAATGCTTGAAACTAGGACAATAGCACCAGAAGATGAGGCTACAAAAATACCCTTCTTGTTGCCGGTAAATTATTATTTATTATTGTTATTATTATTATTAAACCTTTTTTTGGCTTAATATATATTCTTTAATTTTTCACAATATGGTTCACATTAAACATGTAAATAAGGACCATTTCAAAAAATAGATAAAGAAGGCATACAATGGCATCATGAAGTGGGCCAAAGGCCACATTTGAATGGGTGAAGTGCACATAACCATTTTTAACTCCACTATTTAGAGCTATGTCATTTTTAACAAGTACTAGTTGTTGTGCAACATGCATTGCACACGTGTTCTATATTTTTTTAACTGAAAATACACAAACACACACGTGTATATATATACACACTCATTTACTTCAAAAAGAAATGATCTACTTATTTTTGGTTTTTCTAAAAGATAATGTCCTTTTTTTTGCATGTCTTGAATTTCAGTTTTTCACGTAGAATTTTTAAAGTTGTAAGACTAAATAGCATTTTGGTACATTTGATATAATTTTAATTGAGGATCCCAAAAGTGAAAAGTCTACTTTATTTTCTTAAGCTCTTCCATCAATCTCGGATGGAGCCAAAGATTGACTATTTTTTGGCTTTGGAGTATGATGGAATAAAGCAAAATGGC
>JAABOM020000096.1:4291252-4327739 GCA_011800125.2 Solanum clarkiae
TTATTGATACGGGCCTTTTCCACAGAAAAGGGGAATCTTGTGTTCCAATAGAAGCAGAAGTGATGTGGATTATTCAATGTATGCTCTATTCCTACATGATGTCACCATGTATGAACTAGAGTCCTACTTGAGCATCCTCCTCAGTGTGGCTAGTACGACTTCGCTCAAGCTTGTTGGTGAGTCCTCCACTCCAAGGATGTTACTTCTGATATCTTGTTATATATTAAGACTTTCTCTATTTATATATGTATAGACTATGGGGGTGAGCACGGTTGCTTTGTCTTGGCCCCCCTCTTATCTTATAGTAGAGGTGTTTTTGGATATCTTATGTATCTATGTTATGAGCTTTGAATTCTGTTGACTCTTGATGTTGATGTTATTAAGTTGTCCCTTAGCCTCGTCTATTCCCATTTACTATTACTTGTTATATTTTATTGCTTCCGCGACCAAGGATGTGTAATAATATGCTAAGAGGCTTGCTTGGGGTCCATTTGGGTTCCCCATGAGCTGTGTCACGACCGGACGCTAGGCTTGGGTCGTGACGTTTGTAGTCAGCTCGCTTAAGACTAGGAAGGTATCTGATTCCATTTGGGTTATTGTTGATAGAATGACAAAATCGGCTCACTTTCTATCAGTTAAGACCATATATAGGACTGAAGATTATGCTAGGTTATACATTCATGACTTGGTGAGGTTGCATGGGTTCCTTTGCCCATCATATTGGATCGTGGTGCTTAATTTACTTCACATATTTGGAGGTCCTTTCTAAGGGGTCTTGGTACAAGAGTTAAACTTAGTACAACCTTTCATCCTCGAATGGACGGCCAAGCCGAAAGAACTATCCAAACACTTGAGGATATGGTTAGGGTTTGTGTATTGGAGCTTAAGGATAAATGGGATGATCATCTTCCATTGACTTAGTTTGCATACAACAATAGCTATCATTCTAGCATCAATATGGCTCCTTTTGAAGCTCTCTGTGGTAGGCATTGTAGATCATAGGTTAGGTGGTTTGAGGTTTGTGAGATAGATTTGATGGGACCAGATATGTTATGGAGGCTCTTGAGAAGGTTAGGATGATTAGAAAAAAGGTTGAAGATGGCCCAAAGTCGCCAAAAGTCCTATGCCGATGTGAGGAGAAGGTATCTTGAATTTAAAGTTTGTGATTGGGTTTATTTGAAGGTGTCACCAATGAAGGGTGTGGTTCATTTTGGTAATAAGGGAAAGTTGAGCCCTAGATATGTGGGTTCATATAGGGTGGTGAGAATTGTTAGCAAGGTGGCCTACGAGTTGGATTTGCCTAGAGAAATGAAATTGGTTCATCGGGTCTTCCATGTGTATATGTTGAGGAAGTGTGTGGGTGATCCTAATATTGTTGTGCCTCTTGATATTGTGGGGGTAGTTGAGGACAACTTGACATATGAAGAGGTTCCAGTAGATATCTTGGATAGGCTACTGAAGAGGTTGAGGAACAAGGAAATTGCTTTCGTTAAGGTCCTTTAGAGGAACCAACAAGTCGAAGATGCTACTTGGGAGGCCAAAGCAGATATGCAAAAGCAATACCCTTATCTTTTCCACTCCACTCAAGCCTAAGGTATCAATCTAAGTCACCTATGTGTTTCAAGTCCACGCTCAACCCGTGACATTTGCATTCATTAATGTTTAAATTGACAAGTTCATGATGATTTTACACTTATATTGAGATTTTTGATATGATGTTTAAGTGCATTGTTGCATGCTTGTGTGGTCTGAAATTTTCATGTTTTGCATCTCTCATATATGTTTGTTTGATATTTAGCGACGAATGTTCCCAAGGGGAGGATATTGAAATGATCCCAAAAAGTGCCTGAAAATGTTCCTCGGTAGTGCCTGGAATCATAATTTCCATATATCACAAAATTCATGTGTGATATCAAAAATCCGACTTCATATTCTTGTTCAAAGGATCAAATTGAGTGGGGGATAGGTCTAACCCTAATTTTAGAGCAAATGAATTACAATTTCATTTTTCCAAAAATCGAATTTCAGAAAGGTTTTCGTGCCCCTGGCAAGACGCGCCAAGGACGTGCCACAGTATATTTTTTTTGGGCAGTTTTCAAGTCTAGTGCAAGGCGTTTGAGTCTTGGGCCTAAGTGTTCCCAAACATGAAAATACCTATACTTAGCTATATTTCACCCTCATATCATTTAAAACATTCACCAATGCTCATTCAAACACATAGGCAAATATTTTAATCCTAAACTCAAGTCTCAAAATTCATCCAGATCTTAAGGTTCTCATTCGAGCTTCAAGTCTCCATCTCCAGTCTTCATCAAGCTATTCTTGAAAGCTAAGGTATGCGAGTTTCTTTTATGTGTACCTTTCGCCCATGATACACAAGATTTCTTTTACCCTAAATTGCTTGATTTAAAGTTTATTTACTCGTGGGTTTTATGTATTATGAAGTTTGCGGCACACTAAGTTGGGGTTTCATGAAATTATGGTGAATCTAAGATCTATTGTGGGATTTGATGAAGGATTTTTGTGTGTATTGCTTGAGAGTGTTACCAACTATCTACTAATGGTTTTACAATAAATTTTCTTTCATGATTTCACTCTTGAATTGCATGGTTTTACACTAATACTACGAACCCGCAAAATCTTTAATAAAATATTTGGTTATGATTTCTTGAGGAATTGAAGGTCTAATGCATGTCTTATGAGATGAGTGACTTATGATGATGAAAGGAATATATGTCTATGATGATGTAAGGAATGTATGTATATGATATTATCTATATAGTGTTGGGGATGAGCAAGCCTTACTCAGTAGGTTATAGGCCCATAAATTTTCTGAGATTGATCTTTGGTCCAGGTATCACCGAGTGAATGTGAGGGAGTGTGACATTTCCAAGACGGCCTTTTAGACTAGTATGGGCACTTTGAGTTTGGGGTTATGTCCTTTGGGTTGACTAATGCACCTACTATATTTATGGATCTTATGAATAGGGTCTTTAAACCCTACCTTGACTTGTTTGTGGTTGTTTTTATTGATGATATCTTGATTCATTCTCATAGTAAGGAGGAGTATGTGGATCACTTCAGGGTAGTGTTACAAATCTTGAGGGAGAAAAGATTGTATGGAAAATGTGAAAAATGTGAGTTTTTGTTGAAAGTGGTCGCTTTTCTAGGGCATGTGGTGTCATGTGATGGCATTAAGGTGGATCCTAAGAAAATTGAGGTGATTAGAAATTTTCCTAGACCTTTGACTCCATCAGACATTAGAAGTTTCTTGGGTTTGGTGGGACATTACCAGAGGTTTGTAAATGGTTTCTCTTTAAGTTGACGCAAAAGAAGGCGAAATTTTTGTGGACCGATGAGTGTGAAAAGTGTTTCCAAACTTTGAAAGATAACTTTTCACCGCTCCTATCTTTTCACTACTGGAAGGGTTGGAAATGTTTGTTGTATATTCTGATGCCTCAAAAATTGGTTTGGTGTGTGTTTTGAAATCGTCTTCCTCTTGTGTTAGGCATGATCTAGCATAGCAAAGCATTGGGGGGGGGGAACTTACTTTGACTCTATAGCATGACTTAGGACATGAAGAAGGGAAACATGTCCTAAAACATCTCATAGCCTCCTATTCATTGTTGTGGTGCACAACACAACCATGAATAAGACTCTAATCAATACGGTGTGTTGGACTCTGAGGAAGTAACAATCTAATGCAACCTTTGTCACGACCCAAGCCGAGGGCCTAGATGTAACCGGCGAATGAGGAACCTGAAGGAACCCCAAACAAGCCTCATTGCATATCATTTCACATTCTTGGTGACGGAAGCAATTAAAATGACAATGAGAGATAAGCATAAAAAAGGGAATTGGGGCTAAGGGTAAACTTCCATATCATAACATCAAGAAACAAGAGAGTGAAGGCTCATAGCATAGATACATAACATGTCCAATAACACCTCTACTACATAGATAAGAGTGGGGGCACAACAAGCAACCGGGCTCACCCTCATAGTAAAAACATAAATAAAAGAAAGGTAGTCTTAGTTACATAGCAAGAGATCATAAGCAACATCCAGGTTATGGAGGACTCACCACAAGCTTGAGAGTCAATCGTACTAGCAACTTGGAGGAGGAGGATGAGCAAGCGGTGCACTAGTTCCTACATGGTTACATCATGTAGGCATAAAGTATGTGTTATTACATTTGAATGTACTAAGTATGTAGGAAGTAACGCAACAAGAGGTAGTAGCATAATAAAAATGGGCAATGAGTATATAAGGCAATATGGCATGCATGGAGGATGCTCGTAGTAACCATGCTTATATGGATCTTAAAGTAAGTGTCAGGAGTGACGATTCTTAGTGAAATCTAAGGCCTACCACCCCCTTGAATAGGCGCATGAGGTATAAACCCCTTCAAGAGGTTGATGGAGTACAAACCCCCTAACAAGGTTGATGGAGTACAAACCCCACAATAAGGTTGGTGGCTACAAACCCCCAATAACGTTGATGGGTTAAAAACTCCCAACAAGGTTACCCATGCCTACTATCCCTTGAGCTAGGCGATCGGGTACAAACCCCTCAACAAGGTTACCCGAACCTACAACCCCCCAAGCTAGGCTTGGTCATCCCCAACACTATAGAGATAATATCATATATTTATACATTTCTTTCATCATCATATACATATATTCCTTTTCATTATCATTTCATGATCAGTCCATCATCATTCCATCATCATTAAGTCATTCAATTCATAAGATATGCATTGGACCTTCAATTCCTCAGGAACCCATATCCGGACATTTTATCAAACACTTAGAGCGTGTGTAGTGTTAGTGTAAAATCATGCAATTCGAGAATTAAATCATGCATAAAAACTTGAAGTAAAATGGCCCACTAATACTTGGTAACACTCTCAAGCAATATACATCAAAATCCTTCATAAAATCTCTTATTAGATCTTAGATTCATAGCCCAAAATATAGTGAAACTGTCACAATTTCATTAACCCCAACATAGTGAGTAGTGATTTTCATAACAATTAAGGCCCATTTGTAAATAAACTTTAAATGATGCAATTTAGGGAGAAAGGAAGCTTAAGCATCATGGGTGAAAGGAGCCCATGAAAGAGCCCACATACCTTAGCTTTGGAGATGAACTTGATGATGATCGGAGATGGAGACTTGTAGCTTGAGAGAAAATCCTTAGATCTGGAGAGGGTTTTGAGACTTGAATTTAGGAATGAAATATTGGCTAAGTGTTCGAATGAGAATTGGAGAATGTTTAGAATGATATGAGGGAAAAAATATTGGTAAGTATAAGTATTTTCAAGAGCGGAAACACTTAGGATCAAGACCCACAACATCATGGACTTCACAAAAATTAACTGAGCAAAAAACACACAGGTCTGCGTCGTGGACCTGTCATGATGACAAGATTTCTTTATTTGCACACCCTAGATGCATCGTGCCAGTGGCGCGCAAACCTCGCTAGAATTTGAACTTTTGAAAAACCAAAATTGTTAATTGCTTGCTCTTAAATTGTGGTTAGACCCAATGTCCACTCAATTTGACCCCCTGAACAAGAATATGAAGTCGAATTTTTGATATCACGCACGAATTTTGAGATATATGAAAATTATGATTCCGAGCACTTTCGAGGTATATTTTCGGGCACTTTTTGGGATCTTTACATGGGGGTTAGGGGTTGAGAAACATCCCCATGCCTTATAATTAATTTAAAAATAAAAGTACAAGGAGAAGGGCATAAACCTTACCTCTGACCTATGGGGGTTCACGAGTCAATTTACCTACTAGGTTGGCTAACTTATTCCTAATATTAAAAGAAGCAAAAACCAGACTATGCACCTATAAGAGGACTCCTTTCAATACAAATCTGGAAAAGCATAAACTAGGGAGACTCTCCCTTTACAAATTATAACTAAACTAAAGGACCGAGACTACCTAGAACACACCCTAGAGACTATGCTCCAACTGTCTTTGGCCTAAGGATAGTCTATAGTGGTTTTTAGTTTCTCTTTATCTTTCTTCTTTTGAAGCTGGGCAGTCCAGCTTTATCAAGATCAAAAAGAGCTCTGCTCTCATCAGGGAGATCTTTTCTGGAGAAGAATGGTAGAGGTGAAATGCACTAGTGGCTATTCTTATCTAAAGAATTTGCAGTGTTAGCCTCTTTGTATATATGTCTGGACCTAAAGTATTGGAATCGGTTGATGATAAAAAAGATTTGTTAGCGGTTGATTGATTGACCATGGTGACTGGTTACTAGATCTGATCCATTAGGAAAGTAACTCAGAATCAGTCTCCAAAATCACATGAGTGTGAACAAGATGCAGGCACTAGGAAAGAACAAAAATTGTTGCCTCAGTCATGGCTTCATTGTTGGCCCCTATGCCTATAGAAGCAGCAAAGGCAAGGGCAAATCTCTGAGGTAGTTCCTACGGATTCCTCCAACTCCAGTTTGGCCAAAATTGTTGAGAGCAGTCCCATCAGTATGGAGCTTAACCAAATTAATATTACACTTACTCAACCAAATGGTGGTTACTTTAATTTCATGGATGCTATTTTCATCCATAGTTAACAGATCTTTGTAGTTGTTAGGCCAGTTCATACAGGGAAAAGCAACTGTAATGATATTGGAAAAGTCTCTCTAAACACAAAATCTTATTCTAGAGGGGTTGGATTGCTTCTCATCATATTTAACATTACATTTGTTCTTCCATAGATGCTAGCATGTAAAAGTAGTTTATGAACAACATCTCTAGGCTTGTTAGTCCACCATTTCATAACCAAATTCCCGAGAGTAGTGTAAGCCTTGTCAATAACAATAGAATCAGCGTAGAAAGCCTTGATATGCTTAGCTAATTTTGCTTGAAAGAGATATCTGTGCTCCACAGCACCTTGGTGGACACAACTATATAAGTCATGTTATATTGTGCACTAAAAAAAAGATATGATCAATAGTATCTTGACCTGCCTGTTGGTAGCAATTTCAATAAGAAGGGTTGTGCCCAAATTTGACAATCTGTTCATTGGTAGGAAGCTTTCCCCTCGATGTTCTCCAAAGGTGAAAGGAGCATTTGAAGGGAATGATCTTGTGCCAGGTAAGGGAGTTTATAGCATCAACTTTCCTCCTTTTCCTAATTTTATTCTAGGTAAAGGAGGAACTAAAGTGACCACTGGATATAAGCTTCCATATAGATTGATTAGGCAACATGGGTTTATACTGGAATTAAGTGGTTGGAATAGTTGGCACCATTTGAGGAGGGGCTATTTAGATTATTCTCTCCACATTCCACTATCCTTCTATGATAAATGCTTCTACATTAACTCTATTGGGCCTTGTTTGTAATTTCTGAAGTAAGTTAAAGGGCTAGTACCTAGCCAGTTGTCTGGACAAAATAATGAAAACCCAAAATGAATTTTCCATTGGATCTACTTTTCAGTATCTTGTTTGATTTTCATTAATTGTTTTCATGCTAAGGACTATCTAGGGTCCCATATTCAAGGAACAATGTGAGATTTTGTTTTCATATTTAGCCTTCAAAAAATCAGCCTAGAGAGAGGACTTTATTCTTAAGTTCTACCACTATTTGTATTTAAAGGATAAGGTTACATCCTTGATTGGCCTTACTCCAATACCTCCCTCATTATTTGGATAACATAGTTTTTTCCATGATGCCTAATGGTACATCTCTTATTCTCCTTCCATCCCAAAATAAAGTCAGTCGTGATAGCTTGGTTTCGCTACAAAATGGTTTCGGAAGGAGATATAACAAATAAGAGATGGATAAGAAGAGATTTGATAACATGTTTTATAAAAACAACCTTTCCTTGATAACTTAGGATTCTAGATTACCATCATGTGATTCTTGCAACCACCTTAGAAACCATTTCAGAGTAATACGCAATTCTTTCTTTTCTAATGTAGATGGGATAGTCAAGGTAAGTGAGGGGGCTATGTTTCTGAATAAAACTAGTGAGCCTCTTCATTCTTCTTATAGCATAAGCAAATGTATTTTCAGGAACCATAAAATGACTCTTACTCTTTTTCACAAGTTGGCTAGAGACCTTCTAATAAGTCTTGAGAATTTTCATGATCATGCTCAATGAAGATCCCTTGCCAGAGGTAAAAATGGTAGCATCAACTTTGATGATTGATTTGAGGGCCTCTCTTATCCTTATATAATCCATGGTAGTGAGGATGATCATGCAACCTGTTCATGAGTTTTGAGAAGACCTCTGCCCCCAAGATGAGTAAATCAAGTAATAAGGGGTCACCTTACTTAAGTCCATTGGTAGAGTGAATGAAACCATGCCTAGAACTATTCACAATCACTTAATAACAAATATTAGCGATAATTCTCCAAACTTTATCAATAAACTTCTCAGAGAAGCCAATTTTTCTAAAGACCATACAAGTGAAAGACCATGAAACTCTATCATAACCTTAGTCATGTCAAGTTTGATCACTACATTGCTACCCTCATTAGGTTTCTTGACATGGTGAATAATCTCTTAGGCAAGCATGACATTTTAAGAAAATCTTCTATTTTTGACAAAGCCAGGTTAGTTAGTGGAAATCAAATTAGATAAAATAATGGTCAATCTTACACAAAGAATTTCGGAGATGATTTTACTAGTGAAGTTACTAAGGTTGATGGGTCTAAACTCTGAAAGTTTATTAAGATAGTTTACTTTTGGGAGTAAAACGAACATGCATGAGTGAGAAGTTTAGATAAAGAATGACCACAAAAAAAAACTTGAATCATATCAAGTAAATCCTTACTAATGATACTCCAACAAATCTAGAATAATTTACTATTCATTCCATCTGGTCCAACAGCTAAATCAGGATTCATTGAAAACACAACATCTTTCAATTCTTCCATAGTGGGAATCTTTTGGAGTTCTAGGTTTTGTTCTTCAATAACTAGGTTAGGGATACACTCAAGAATCTCCTCATTGATGACCTTATTCTCCCCAGTGATATGATCAAAATGGTCACATGCTGCCTTGGTAATGTTCTCATCCTCGTGAAGCCAGTCACCCTGCTCATTCTGTATCCTATGAATATGATATTTTATCCTTCTTCCTCTGATTAAAGCATAGAAGTATTTAGTGTTCATGTCCCTTTCTTTGAAACATCGTAACTGAGTCTTCTGCGTTGTATAGAATATTTAAGTTTCAAAAATCATATATATTCAACATTTAAAGCTTGAAGTTTACTTCTATTATCCTCGGGGTTGTTATAGATGAGCTCCTATTCGGCCAACCTGGTCTTCTCTTGAAATTCCATAATCTTTGCATAAATATCTCCTATCTCATTTTTGGGCCAAGATATAAAGGTGGAAGTAAACATTTTAAAATTTTGTTGGATAACCTACATAGAATTTCCAGTAATCTTCCTATTCCAATACTTCTCAACAGTTTCCATGAAAGAAGGATGCTCAGCCCAACAATTAAGAAATCTGAATTATTTAATATATTTCTGTTGTATATGAACCATTTCTAAAAGTAGAGGGCAATGGTTAAATCCAACATAAGGCAAATGAGTAATAGCAGAATGTGGCATACTTTCTAACCACTTATCATTTACTATACCTTAGTCTAGTATTTTCCAAACTAAAAAGTTGATACCTGTTGGACCAGGAGAACTGATGATCATTATAGTCAAGGTCAATAAATTCACTTGCCTCAATAACATTGATGAATTCAAAGCTTTTCCACATGTTGTAAGGAAACCCCTCTAAGTTTCCGCATTCACGGGTTGGTATCCACGATCTCGAAGGTCACTTTCACTAGCCTTCTCCGCATTCACGGGACCATACCCGCAATTTCAGAGAATGTCTTACAATTAAATAGTATTAAATCTATAAATCACCATTTTTACTCCATTTTTTAACTTTCAAATCTTTTTGGGCGATTTTGAAAGGGATTTTCGAAGAATTGACTTGGGTAAGTGTTTCTAAGACTTTATTAATCATTTTTCATAACTCTTAGCTAGATTTTGACTTGAATTTCATGAATATAAGTGCCAAAATTGGGTATTTTTAAACCATGACTTTCAAACTTTAAATGTTAATTTCTTATTCAATGTAAGCATTATTTTAGTGGGATTTTAATCCATGAACTCTATTTTTTTAGAACTTGATTTTAAAGTTAATTTTAAGATTTACGAACTCTGGATTTGCGCCCTAAATTTGACCATTTTTCTCCTAAGACTAATTTATGCCAATATGGGTATCAAAATGCTCCTCTTGATACGTAGTATCTATTTTTGATAGTGGTGGATTGATTTGTGGATCATTTTGTGGATTGAGTTTCTTGAAAGCTTATCCGAGTGTTTTTCGATAGTGAGGTGGGTTTGACTAATCTTTTTCGCGATTGGATTTGGATTTTTTTTGTAATTGGATTGACATGTTGAGATAATGATGGAAATATGATTTTGATTGAGCAGATTTATTATGTAAACCTTGATCCCATTGATGAACTAAGAAATCTTGTCGATTATGATGATTTTGGATAAAATGTAATAACATGAGACTCGTGAGATGATTTGGGTAATTATGTGGTAATTGATGGCTGTTGAGATATCTTTGAGATGTGTATGTATAATTTGGATTAGTAAGACCCAATATTATTGATATTCTTAAAGAAGGGACGAGTAAGGTCTGGTGGTGTTGATATTCTTGACTACTGATATAATTATGATGATCTGAGACATGATGATGGTTTGGGCATTATCTATGGCATTTTGATATTATTCTTTATGTGCATATGATTATATGAGATTCATGTATTGGTATTCCTGTTATGATGCCATTCTATATATTACATGCAGTTCTAGATTGTATCATCGATTTACATTTGTTGTATATTGCTTGTGACATCCCTTGACCCAGTTAAGAGGCAAGGTTATTACGCTCCACAGTGGTAGCACCTCGTTGACTCAGGTAGGAGGCAAGGGTCGAATTCATATCTTATATCTCCTTGACCATGGGTAGGTGGCAAGGAGATGGCATTGTAATGCTCATAGACCATGGGTAGGTGGCAATGTTGACGCATTCTGATATTACCTTAGCCACGGGCAAGTAGTATGGCTGTGAAATACTTGGCTTATGGATTGATGAGTTATGCATCATATTCATATTTATTGAACTTTGGTACTATGGGTTATTGATGATACCTTAGCTCATTATTATGTACATAAATGATTGTGCACTAATCTTTTTGGATGCAGGGATAGGATTTTTCATTATTGCATACTTGTTTCGATTTCTCTTACCCAGCCAGTTGAACATATTAGGTACATTTTGATGTGCTCATCCCTACTTTGTTCCTCCCTGCTGATTGAGCACAGGGACCCGCATAGGGTGGTTGATCACTCTAGTTGAGCTATTTTGTCCTCCATCCAGATCTTACCAGTGAGGCTCCGACTTTGAGTCATCGAGGATCTTTGGGATTCTTTTATTAATTTCTTTCATCTTTGTATCCGATATTGTCAGATATCTTTGAATCTTGCATGTAGATAGTTGTATTTACTCTTCAATACTAATTTAGATACTCTTGTTCTCATGACTCTAGGTTTTTGGAGATTTTTATGTGTCATGAGTTGTTTTTGCTATTTTTCATCTTTCCTTAATTGTGATCTGATTTTGGGTCATGAAAAATTTGGTATATGAGCTCTATGTTAGTTGGGCTCATGATTCAAGAGTTGGGTGTTTATTAAAGTCTTGTGGATCGGTGTGTAGACATCCATACCCATTTTTGGGAGGCTACTGGACACTTGATAGGAAAGACTATCACATCATGCTTCTATTCGTGTGTTTCATTCTGTACCCACTTTGAAAGTGTCTAATCTACTCCTTCTGCATAGATTCAAATATCAGATCCAATTGATCAATAGCAGAGCCCGTGGAAGCTGATCTGACTCCCACTCAAGGTCCAAGTAGAGTTTGGGATATGGCCAGGGGCCGAGAAAATGCTAGAGGTGTAGCTCCACCTAAGTGGCAGACTAGGTCAGCTTCTCTAGAGCCTACCTATGAGTTAGTATGGACTGCAGATCTTATTCCATCGCCCTAAACCCTAGAGACTACATCCTCAATGCAAGAGTTACTTTTGAGGGTATTGGTTAGATTAGAGGGAGTACCACCCACCCCAAAAAGTATTGATGTACCAATTTTTACAACAGTGACTAGTCCTTCCATATCTCCTTCTAAGCTAGCCATGATTCAGGTTTGTCCTTCTTCAGTTCCAGCATATTCCCCTATGATAATTATTCTTCTGCCTCAGATATCCAGGCCGAGTTTGAGCTCTCAGTTTCGAAGTCTAGCTATTGTTCCATCTATTGCACCACCCTTATTCATGTTTCCACCATATTTTTGCAACCAAACGATGTCCATAGTGGAACAGGAGAGCTTTGAGAGGTTTGTACGGCTGGCCCGTCCACACTTCGATGGCGCCACTGGTGATAGAGCCTATGATATTCTATTGGTGTGCTAGGATCGACTATACAACCTGGCTTTTCTTGAGTCACATAGGGTTGCCTATACTTCATCCTAGTTCGCTATCCTTACCAAGGAGTTATGAAGGTGAATTATAGCTTGTCGACCTGTTGGATCTCCAGCTATGACCTATGGGTAGTTGACACTGATATTCTTGGAGAGATTCATGCCATATTGCCTTTGAGAAACCTACTGGGATGAGTTTGATAGACTGTAATAGGGTTCTATGTCAGTCTTAAACTATGAAGCTAGATTTTATATATTATCTAGGTATGCCTTATCCAACATCCCTACCGAGTTTGAGAGGATTGTGCGTTTTTCCAAGGGAATGGCAGGGTATATTTAAGAGGCTACAACTTCTTTGAAGTTGGATGGAGGAACTTTTTAGAGTGTTGTGGTTTATGCTCATATGATAGACCGCATCAGGAATGATAGACATAGTGACAGGAAGAGATTCCATCAGTATGGTCAATTTTGTGGACCCCTGCCTTATGGTAGAGAGTTTCAAAGACAGGCCATCAGGGCAGGGAAATTCAGGTAGCTCTTCCAATGACCAATAGTGGTGACAGGTCTAGGCATACTCAGAAAGTTCGTGATAGCTCCTAGGTTCTGCTGTATGTGGTGGTTCTTTGGCACAAATATTTCAGGGCTGAGACCCCAAGGCTTGTTATGTTTGTGAGGAGGTTTGGCACTTCACCAACCGTTGTCCACATCAAGTATCTCTTTCTTAGACTTCAGGACCTTAAACAGCAGCCAGAGAGACATCTCAGGCATGATTGGTGGTACTAGAGGAGGTCATGGTATAGGGAAAGGTGGAGCTTGTGGAGTCCATAGGCCACTGGTGGTCGTAGAGTTTTCTATGTTATTCCAGATAGAGGCAATGTAGAGGCTTTTGATGTTGTCATCACAGGCATGGTTCTAGTGTACCATCATTCATCTTCCATTTTATTTGATCCAGGTTTTACTTATTCCTATGTGTCAGCTTATTTTACTTCTAATATTAACATTATATGTAAGCCGCTAGTCGAGCCTATTTATATTTCCACCCTGGTAGGTGAATCAGTGTGGTGAATTAGGTATATCAGGGTTGTGTTATGACTTTTATGGGGAGGGATACTATTGTCGATCTGATGTTATAGGATATGGTAGATTTTAATATGATATTGGATATGGACTGGTTATCACCTTATCATGCTATACTTAACTATCATGCGAAGACCATGACCTTATCATGCCCCAATATGCCTTAGTTGATTTGGACTGGAGCACCTAATTCCTCTGTTGAAGGTGTTATTTCTTATATGTATGCCTGTCAGCTGATAGGGAATGGATGTTCGGTAAATTTAGCTCATGTCAGGTTGTTGCTCAGGAGTCCCCATCATTGGAGGCTACTAGTGTTACTAGATAGTTTATAGATGTATTTCTGACTGACAATGTTCCTCTAGACTGTGATATCAACTTTCCTATTGTTGTGGAGTGGGGCACTAAGCCCATACCTATTGTCCCCTATCAGATGGCCTCAACTAAATTAAAGGAGTCCAAGGAACAATTAGAAGACTTGATAAAGAAAGGATTTACTTGTCTGAGTGTATCTTCTTGGGGTGTTCCTATATTATTTGTGAAGAAAAAGGATGGCTATGCGTATGTGTATTGACTATCATCAATTTAACTAAGTAACTATGAAGAACAAATATCCTTTGCCTCGCATTGCTGATCTTTTTGACTAGTTGCAGGGTGCCTCGATATTCTCAAAGATTTATTTGAGGTCCGGCTATCATCAGTTGAGAGTTAGAGACTCTGATATCCCATAGACAACTTTCAGCCCCCGTTATGGGCATTATGAGTTAGTTGTTATGTCATTTGGATTGACTAATGCCCCGACTGCTTTTATGGAGTTGATGAACCAATGTTCAAGACTTATATGGACATTTTTGTGGTTGTGTTTGTAGATGATATCTTGGCTTATTCTAAGAATGAAGCCGATTATGTTCAACACTTGAAGACCATACTTCAATTATTGAAGGAGGAGAGGTTGTATGCAAAGTTCGCAAAGTGCTAGTTTTGGCTTGAACCTATTGAATTTCTTGGGCATCTTGTGTCAAAAGTGGATATTATGGTTGATGCGGCTAAGGTAGTGGTTGCTCATGAGTGCGCTAGGCCTACTTCCGTGACTGAGATTTGGAGTTTCCTTGGTTTAGTGGGGTATTATCGGCATTTTGTTCAAGGTTTCTCATGTATAGCAGCCCCATTGATAAGAATGACTCATAAGGTTATGGCATTTCAGTGGTCAGATGACTGTGAGGAAAGCTTTTAGAAGATCAACAATTTGATGACTTTAACACCTCTTCTTGCGTTACTCGAGGAGGGAAATCCAATGAGGGAATCCCATTTGTTATAGTGATGCATTTGGAATCTATTTGGGTGGTGTATTGATGCAGAGGGAGAATGTGATAGCCTATACTTCTAGACAACTGAAGGTGCATGAGAAAAACTGCCCCACCCATGAGTTAGAGTTGGTCATTGTCGTGTTTGTGTTGAAGTTGTAGAAATGTTGTTTCTATAGGGTGCACTGTGAGATCTTTATCGATCACCGAAGTCTCAAATACATCATTTCTCAGCCTAATCTGAATATAAGACAGTGTAGGTGGTTGGAGTTTCTTCAGGAATATGACATGTCTATTCTATATCATCCCAGAAGGATAACATGATGGCAAATGCTTTGAGTCGTAAGGCTACTAGTATGGGGAGTTTGGCATTCTTGAGAGCTGAGGAGATGCCCTTAGCTTTGGAGGTTCACAAGCTTTCTAGACAAATGGTTCGTTTGGATATTTCTCCTCCTCAGAGAATTTTGGCCTTTGTTGAGGCTAGATCTTCCCATCAGTTTGAGTATACCAGGTTGTGCATGATTCGTGACAAATTGTTGAGAGGTGAAGCCAAGGAAGCCATTATTGATTCTTACAAGAACTAAGGACAAATGGTAGAGTTTGTGTGCCTAAGGTTAGGGATTAGGTGAGATTCATGTCAGAGGATGCCCATTGTGCCCAGATATTCTATCCATGTGGGTGTGGTAAAGATGTACCATCATCTAAAATAGCAATATTGATGGTTAAGTATGAGAAGGGACATAGCTGAGTTCGTGGTCAAATGTTTGAATTACCAACAAGTCAAGTATGAGCAACAAAGGTCCAGTTAGTTGATGCGAAAGATGCCCATTCCTCAGTGGAAGTAGGATAGAGTGATTGTGGATTTTGTTACAGGTTTGCCCGTGGCCTTGGGTAATTTTGGTTTAGTTTGGGTGGTTGACAATTAGTTGACCAAGTCAACTCACGTTTTACTAGAGAGGACTAACTATAGCTCATAGCAGCTGGCTAGGTTGTACATCTAGGACACTATCATATTACATGGTTGGCCAGTGTCTATAGTATCAGACAAAGGGTTTGTGCTTGCTTCTCATTTTTGGCGAGCTCTACAACGTGGTTTGCGCACTAGAGTGGACTTGAGTTCAGCTTTTTACCCTCGAACTGACAGTTAGTCATACATAGCGCACCATTACGGTGTTTGATGTCATCAAGGAAAATTACAAGATGGATCAATAAGCAATGGCATTTCAAAAGATTGATGGTCAAGTTGAGCACATCTATAAACCGTTGGAGCATATCCAGAAAGATAGGAGGAGAGATCATAGAAGTAGTGATAAGAGCTCACCAGATCTTGAGGAAGTCTGAGTACTCATGATGATAAAGTCGAGCCACGATGTGTAGTTGCTATAATCGGAGATACCATTGTTTCTGATTAGTTGCCATCGTTGAGTTTGAAACCCTAAACAGACTGTCGGTGATAAGCCAGAGGAAGGTGAGGATATTTCATATATTTTATTTTACTTTTATAAAAAATCCCAAAAATGGGAATTTTTCTTGTTGCTTGAATATTAACTATTCAATTAAAATGAACTCATTGAATTCGGAATATGGTAAAGTAGCTCCTGGGTGAGGAACTACTCCTTTGATGGGTGTCGCAATGGCCTTATTTGTGGTATTTCTATCTATTATTTTGGAGATTTATAATTCTTCCGTTATATTGGATGGAATTTCAACGAATTAGATCTATAAGGACCGCAAAGGCCGTTCTTTTGAGTCCAAAATGAATCATTTAGAGATTCGAAGAAATTCTCCGGCTTTGATAAAATTTTTTAATCGACTTACTTGACATAGACCCAGTTCTAGGATGTCACAATTTGTATCGATTAAATAAATTGTTGGATGAGAAATAAAAAGGAATATCGAAAATTAGTTGGATTATAAATGGGTCGATTTTTTTGATTTCCATTGGAGATTAGGAATAGATGGACTTTCTTTAGGACCCATTTTATTAACAGGAGCTACGACACAATCAAACCCAAACGAACAAAATGTTGAATTGAATCGCTCTCTAGCGAATCAAATTGGCCAAAGGTGTGCATTCGTAATTCGCCTCCGAAGATTAATGACGAAAGGTTGGTTTGTTTATCTGCAACATTCTCCAGCTAAAAGCTAGAATATGGGTCAAGGAATAACAAATTATTTCTATAATTTTTCCTATAGATAATCTAGTAACAAGAAGAGACATTTTGTGATAAGCTTGTGCTTGTTTGGAGGCAATAACCATTTTCTTGTTTTATCAAGAGGGTGCTATGGCGAAAGGGGACATTGGAATGGTCTTAGCTCCTGAATCTGTATAAATTCAGAAATTATATGTAAGAATCATAACATTTTGCGATTCATTGATAAATCTATTTTGATTCTCTTTTAACCAATAATGTAGAACAATTAACATATATCAATAGAGGAAATAAGCATGTTGAAAACAATGCGAAGAGCTTTACTTGGGGAAACAGCCCGGATCACCAGCTAAGGCCCCTAAATGACCGCTCAGTGATAAAGGATTCTTGGATTTGAATCCATTTTTATTTCGCTTCAAATTGGACATAATCTTTGATTTTTATCAGGGCCTACCACAAGAATATTTTTTTATTGGGGCGCTAAAATCACTTATTTTGGCTTTTTTACCCCATATTGTAGGGTGGGTCGACATTTTTCACAAATTTTATGAACGGAAGCCACTTGGAAAAGAAAATGTTCCATACTAACGGATTCGGGTCCATAACCATGGTCTAATTCATTGAAATTCCATCCAACAAAATGGAAAAATTATAAAATTTTTAATTTGATTAATTTATTGGAATTGATTATTACATCGATGTGGATTGCCTCGTGAAATAGCAATTCCTCGTAAGGCTTGTTGGAAAACCCATTGTCGGATTGGATCAAGTAAAAACTCTGGGGTTCCAACAAGCTACTGCTACATTGTTGTACGTCGAACGGATTGTGGCACCACCCGGGGTATTTCTGTGAGTCCTCGCAATGGGATAATGCCGGAAAGGATTTTTAGTCAAACATTAATTGGCCGTGTATTAGCGGATGATTCAGAGAAATCCTGGAATTAACAAAAATGGCAATCTTGAGCCACATCCTGTTTTCTCAAAACAAACAAAGGCTCAGAAAAAAAGGATAGGTGCAGAGACTTAATGCATTCCCTCGCGCTTGGCGCCAATGTGGTTTTTATTTGAGAGAAAAAAGAAGAACAAGATGTTTTTTCGTAGGCAACCCAAGCATATATGATAATTTTTAGATTGTTTAAAGCTTATTTGGTTTTTGAAATTTTTAGGTAGCAACATGTTGTTTGTTTTTAATTTGGAAGACATTGGTTTAGCTGATGTTTTTAAGATTGTTGTGTTTTGGCAGTTGGTCTGCAGGTGGAAGTAAAGAACTGAAGATTTGAGAAGACACTTGGAGCAGCCTCTACGAGCAGGCCTACGAGTCGTCATCACCAATACAACTCGTAAACATGCATCGTAGAGAGATACAGTGAGTATTAAAAGTTTTCACACACACTATGAGCCAACCTTATGATGATTCGTAGGGCGCTCTACGAGTCATAAGCATTGGTCGTAGTTCCCAGGTATAAATTCTAATTTTCCAAGTATTGAAGCCTGCTATGGAACTAGGACCTACGAGCTTTAGGAGAGACTATGATTCATAGTCGGGGTCTCATAACCCCGAATTTCAAAATTTTAAACGTTGACCCGATTTAGTACAAAAAGGGTCAAAATTTACCCCTAATCCCATTTCATTTGCCCTAATCCGATGGAAATTCCCAAATCCCTTTCCCCTATTCACTATTCTGATCACCATCCCAACTACCCACATCATTTTTCGACGACTATTCCAATGAGTTCATATCCTTCCAGGTTTTTTCGGCCTCATTTTCGGTCTACAGTCCCAATTTTTCTCATTCCTCACACTCTCAAGTGGTAAGCTTCCTCATATGATTTTGGGACTCTTGTGTTTATTGTTACTTATTATTATGAAGATGTGCGTGTAGTGAGTATTTTGAGTGTATACATGAGAAAAATGAGTTTGCAAGGGTGAGAAATTGGAGTGTGATTTATTTAAATTTGTTAGTGTCATTTTGATGAGTGGAATTGTTCTTGTTGATTGATTATGATGATGTTATATGGATTATATGAGGGTAATCTATGATTGTGGTTGAGGAAGTTTTGAAATCACATGGGGTCGAAAAAGGGGGTTGTTGGTGTGTTTTTAAACATGTTGCCCTAATCCGTACTTTTCTTTGTGTTGAATTGAATTGTGTTGATTGGCATGAGTTTAGCGATAGGTACTATTGGGCAATTAGGGCGTAAATTGGGGAATGGTTTTGTCACTTTGGGGTTAATTGTTTTTTTGGGGTTGGCATGCTTGGATGTTGAGATTCTATGTGTATCTGAGTTGTTGTTATAAAGTTTTCTTTGATGCTGATTAATTGATGTTTTGGCCCATTAATGGTTCTTGAGGCAAGGTTGTAGGCATCACAGATGCCATCTGTTTTCTACTACAAGGACCCACTACGACTCGTCGGTCACTCTACGAGTCGTAGTGGCCCCTCACAGGAGGCAACAGTCACCTGTGATTCCTTAAAACTTACTAGATGAGATGGATTTACGACTCGTAGGGTCTTCTACGACTTGTAGTAAGGGACTCGTAGCAGTTTCCTAACTTTAATTTGTATTCTATTCCACATTATGAGCCTAGACTATGACTTATAGGTCATAGTACGAGCTGTACCTATGGCTCGTATCTGTGAACATAATGATATATTTTTCAGGCACCTTTGCACTACAAGGCTATTGTATAACTTATAAGTCACCCTACATATCGTACCTATGTACGATAGTTGCACACCTGCAACTGCATTCGTTATCTTTCTTCTGTTTTGTTTTGTTTTTATTTTAAAGTGTTTTTGTTTCTTGCTTTTTGTCACATGATCACTATTTGGTCAAATATCTTAAAGATTACATGCTGATGTGTGGATGGTTTACAGATATAATGCCTTCAAAGGATGAACGAGCAATAAAAACATTTCAAAAGAGGTTTATTGATGAGTCCTCTGGAACTGAACAATCGGAAGGCTCTATGGTAGTCCACAGAGTCAGAATAGACCCTTAGGAAAATATGAATTAAACTCGAGGCTGCACTGCTATGTCCCCATTAGAAGTTGAGAATCCCTCCCAGTCTGAGAAGGAGGGTAATGGTGATGGGTCCAATAGCAGCTCACCGCATATGACCCCCCCACACACTGAGACAGACTCTGAGGAGGGGTCACAAGCTAAGTAGGAGGAAGTACAACCCCAGCCCCCAGCCGACCCCAGATTGTGTGTTGTAGGGATGAAAGAGATCTAGGACATGGGGTTAGAGCCAAAAGGACAAGGCAAATCGGTTGGAGAGTTCCACCAGGAGTCGAGGCTGAATGACTCCGGTTTGGATAGGGTACCAGGGTTAGATACAGAGATAAATAGACATGGACTACGTTGGACTACACAGTAGTTAGGCAAGTACGCCTCTTCCTTGGTCCGTGAATTTTATGTTGCCTACCTTGCCACACTTCTCCTAGGCCCACCAAAGAACAAGAAGGCTATTGAGCATCCTCGATTACGAGTGGTTTCGGTCAGGGGTCGGAGAGTTGATATCTCGAAGGAGATGATACAAGGAGTTCAGTTTGGGCCCAATTATAGAGTGCCTTAGTCCACAGCAGAGTATGATGGTCGACTCTCCAAAATGAGGAAAGTGGTGCAGGAGAAAGACGTTGGGGCCAAAATCGAGCTACTGCAGTGGATTTCCAATCAAATATGTAATGAGGGTTTCGAGCAGACGTGGGTCACAAACCACGCTGATCCGATAGTGAAAGACCACCTCTCTTTCCTGGCCAAGTTTTGGTGGTCAATTATCTGTTGGCACATTTAGCCCACTTTCACAGATAATGTGATCACTCTAGAGTTTTCGTGTTATTAGCCAGCAGCCTAGATGGTTATGAGATAGATTGGGACAGGATTATCTCTGAGCAGATTCATGAGTCTGCCATCTGGATGAGCACCTCACTTACCCTATTTTAATCCACTGATTATGCAGTGCAGTAGGTGTTCGTATCGACCCCTACTAGGACTAGCACATAGAAGCTACACTCACCATGGATCCCAACATGATCAAGGCTGATGAGAACCTAGTGGCCCTACCACGAGCAACTTCTCCGGCCATCCCAGATCTATTCCCTATTGATCCTCGTATTCCAGCCACCATCGATACTACTTCAGCTACTGCAGAGCCTTCCCCATCTATTAAGATTGAGTTGGCACCATCCTCCAGTGCCCCTGTACTAGCATCAACTTCTATGCAGGTTGATTCTCTTATCGCTACTATTGCTTTTCATGCACTGGTATGCAGGGTATCTACAACAGAGTTCGGGCTATAGAATCCAGAGGCCCAAGTTAGACCATGGGTCCGTCAGACCGTACAGGACTTAGAGGAGAGGGAAAAGGCATTCGCCCGCGATTTGATAGATCAGAGGGTTAGAGTGGTGGATACCCGTGTAGATGCATTCGAGGCGAGAGTCTAGAAGAGGCTTGAGCATGCTCGGCCTGCTGACACGAGCGTAGTGATAGAGGAGTTGGCCAAGTTTAAGGCTAACTTATTGTAAATGTTAGCAGCCACTGTTGCAGTCCTGAAGTGGCACCGATGGGTGATGAGGCTTTTGACTAGTTAGCTGACCACCCTATGCCCATGGGAAGAGACCCCTCAAGATAGATAACCCAGAGATGAGCCAAAAGTGGCCTAGACCTGATGACCCAGCAACATGGGGGGAGGAGCTGATACCAGATGAGGTGGTACTTGAGTCTCAAGCTCAGGCAGCTATACAGAGGGAGCGAGAGCAGTGAATCACACAGGGAGTGGGCAGTTCACATGCCGTTGCAGCCCAGACTTTAGAGAAGGAGACCGTAACTCAGGACCGCCAGGATCAGACAGATTGCTGGTGCTTGAGCACCATTATGTTTATTTTTTTTTTACCCCAGCCCTTGCTTTCTATTTATTGATACTTTGTTCTTTTTGCTAGAAAATATTTTTGTTATGATATTTTTTATTATGTATAAATGTTTTGTGTTGAATGTTGTTCTTACTTTTGCTTTGGATTTTTAGTTTTGAAATGTTGAGTTTTAATGTATATATATATGTGTGTCTCAGTTATTTGGCCTTAGTATGAGTTTTTACTTTGAGGACAAAGTATTCTATTTTGGTGGGGTGTGGAAAGTTATGGATTAGGGTGAAGTCTGAGTAACCTCAAGTCCATAACTTCCCCTTTTTTGATCTCAAGGTTTCCTTGTCGTATTTCTTTTTCCTTGTGGATGTTTTAATTTTCTGTTGAACCGGCATGTCTAGGTAGTGCAGATAATTTGTGGATACATAGCATTATCATCTTTTGGCGTAAACATAGTTTTTAAACGCTTTCTCTATCTTGTTGAAAAATTGGTACCCTAAATTTTTTTTTGAGATTATTGGTTATTAGTGCAATCATGGTTATTGATTATCTCATGATGTTTGTTCTGATAATGAAAAGGTAATATGAAACTGGAAGCATGAACTGTGAGTATATACTTGATCGTGTGTGCAATGCCATGTGTGTTGTGAGCTTATTTTGCTGCATTCGTGTATCATATGTTTACTCGGAACTTGCCTTGATACTCTAAAATTTATTTGGTGATATGGTTGATATCGAAGGGATCTTAGGCCTTTGTTCTTTCAGTGATCCCACTTTTGCCTAAATTACCTACCAAATGTGTTAGTGAACCCCTTTGTTCCGAATGTTGAGCGTCTCATGCACTCATTCTTTCTTGGCACCTAGCTAGCTCAGCCTTCTTTTATGAAATACCTTGATATTGGGCCTGTTCTATCCTTGAACATGTGAACCGTGATTGAGGTTGAAAGCCTAAGTTGAGGGTGGCTACAAATAGTGGCCTGGTTTGGGGAATAAATATAGTATACTTCACCTCTGGTTAAAAGTCTAAGTTCAGAGTGCCCTTTGTTGTGGTAAATTAAGCAAACTTAGGTGGTTAGTTGGGAAATGAAGAAGTAAATTAAAAAAAACCATAAGCTAGGTGTGGAAAAAAAGTGCCTTGAATTGAAGAAAATAGTAAGAATGAGTTCAAAAATAAGGCACGGCTGAAAAAGAGAATGAAAGCACCCGGGGGAAGCCTGAAGTAAGAGAATAAGGGTGGATTTGGTGAAAATGTTGGAGTTGTGAAGGTAAAAGTGTGGGTAAACATGGTCTAAGGATAGCTTTTAGTCACTACTTGCCTAAAATACTAACCAAAGCCCCATGAGCCTATGTTACAAGCCATTAAGTCCTAAAGTGATTCTAATCTTCTTTGTCACCAATCTAGAAGTTGAGTATAGAGGAAAGCCTATGGTGTTAGTCATTTTGCATGAATTCCATTTGTGAGAGTAAGAATACTTTCTCAATCCTTGAATTCTAAATACTTTCTGAGTGAGTAAGAGGGACTTCTTTTTTGTGAGGGCATTTGCACTGCTTGATTAGTATATGACTAACCCAGTGATTTGCCGATGGTTGATGCTCCTTAGCTTATCATAGTTGGGTTTCTAGATTCATCCTTGTGCTTTTGTTTTGCTTATTAGCTTTGCGATCTGGTTTTGAAAATGATAGTTGGGTACCTGAATTAGAGAAAATGATGTATATGACATGGGTATAACTACTATGTGTTTCTCATTGTCTACTTAGATTGAGTCGTTGCTTGAGGACAAGCGATAGTTCAAAGTTGAGGGTATTAATATGTTGAAAACATACAACCCATTTGATGCCTAAAACAAGGGATTTTGTGAGTTTTTAATGAGATTTTTTATGGGTATTATGTGTTTTTGTGTTGTTATTGCAAAAAAGGTAGGTTGGCATGATTTTGGGAGAAAATTACAGATTTTGTTGAAGTGCAAGACATACGAGCTCACCTACGAGTCATAGGCCAAGTTTTGAGTCATAGGGTGATATCGTAGGAAGAAATAGAAAGCAAAAAAATTAGAAATTTGCTAAGTGGAGGTCAGCCTTACGAGGACACTCTACAAGTTGTAGGCCTCAAACAACTCATATAGGTGGACTTGTAGCAAGAAGCAGAGAGTCAAAATGTTTGACCAAAAACTTAAGGCCTAGACTACGAGAAGAGGACATGAGTCGTAGCCCAAGCAACGTCTCGTAGCAGTGAGTCGTAATAGCCAAGTTCAGAATGCCAAGTGCCTGATACGAGACCCTGATTATGACTCATAGGTCACCTTACGAGTCGTACCTGTGAGACGTACTTGCTGCCAGCTTTCTTTTCTGTGTAATTTTTAGGGTTAAGTTTGTAAATACTATAAATTATGTTAGGGTTTATTTGTGGAGAAGAGATGTGAGATTCAAAAATATAGACACTAAATATTACCTCTAGAATATTTTAGTGTTTTAGTCTAGATTCTTCTTTTTTATTGGAAAATCCACTTTTGGGGATCGCAAGCATCACAGTATGATCATTCTCCGTCTATCAAGCTTCTGGTTTGCAACTTGTGGTATTATATATTTTCATTGCTTTGGGTAAAATTCTCAACTAAGTATTGTGTTTGCATTCTTGTTGGTTTTGCCTTAGCCCTGAGTAGCTAAGCACCCACAACTTAGGGTTGTGGGAACTATAGGTACTTGATTTGAGATAACCTGGATTAATTGCATTTCTATGAATGGGGTTATGCATGTATTATTTATTTTCCTTCAGTTTGATTGTAGTTTGGTGGTGGCCAACACCAAATCTCGCCTACTATCACGATCTCGACCAAGGTAGTGATGAATAGAAAAAGGGAATTAAATGACAGAATTCGATTGATGTGTTCTCATCAATCTGACCAAGAGGAGGTTAACTAGGACAATAGGTAATGGTTAGTTGGCACACCATGGTTTCCAACCAAGCGCCATGGCGAAATTCGACCTTCACCTTCACAAGAGGTCTGGAAGAACCTAAGTTACCGTGCTACATGCAAATTCCCAATTATAGTTATATTGTCTAGGGTAATCGAGTCAATGAACCCATTAGGAACACAATTCCCAAGTTTTCCTTAAATTTGAGTGTTCCTTAAGATAATAGTATAGTGTTTACTTTTATTTTTGTTCTTAAATCAAAAACCCCCCATTTAGAGATTTTAGTCATAAATTCTTGAAATTATTGATTGTGAATTCTTGTAGTCAAGCCCTGTATTCCCTGTGGATTAGATCTAACCTTCGGTTAGGTTAATTACTGACAGCGACCACCTTCTTATTGGAGTGTGAACATCAGGATCATGTGATACGACACATAGAAAACTCGATGGGAACCCAATAAAGCCTCTTAGCATATCATTACACATCCTTGGTCGTGGAAGCAATAAAATGACAACAAGATATAGTAAATGGGGATAATTGGGGCCAAGGGACATCGTTCATATCATAAACATCAAGTGTCAAGAGAGAGTGAAAGTTCATAGCATTATATACAATAAGTCCAACTACACCTCTAACCATAGAACATAGTAGGGGCCAAGATATGCAACCAGGGTCACCCTTATAGTCAAAATGTATTATAAAGAAAGAGAGTACTACATAGCATAAGAACATAGATATTGTCCCCAAAATGGAAGACTCACAACTAGCTTGAGAGAAGTTGTACTAGCCACGTGGAGGTGGATGATCAAGTGGGGCTCTAATCCTTACATGGTAACATCACATAGGCACAGAGTATGCGTTAGTATGTTTGAATGTACTAAGTATGTACGATGCAATGTAACAATAGATAGGAAATGTAATCAGCATGCATAGTTAGGCAATAGATTAGCATATACCAATATGGCATGCATGGTAGATTCTTGAAGTAAATCATGCTTACATAGATCATAATACATGTGTAAGAAGAGACAATCATTGTAGAACCCATAGTTTACCAATGTACAAACCCTTTTGATTAGTTGGTGGATCATTGCACTCTACCACCTATGGTGATTGAGGTACTAACCCTCAACCGAGTTACCAAGGAATGAACCCCTCGACTGTTTGGTGGTAGAAGCACCCTACCACCCGTGGTGATTGAGGTACTAACCCCTCAACCCGGTTATCAATGCGCAAACCTCTTGATTGGTTATCAAGATACAAACCCCTCAACATCATTACCGGGCTCTTAACCCCCCGAGTAGGGCATGGTCACATTCAACACTATGTAGAAGAATATCATATACATATGTTTCTTTCATCAATATATAGTCATTCAACTTATAACACATGCATTGGACCTTCAATTCCTCAAGAAATCATAATCGGATATTTTATCAAACACTTGGCCAGTGTATAGAGCTAGTGTAAAACCATGCAATTTAAGGATGAAATCATGCAAGAAAGTCCATTGTAAAACCATCCATCAATACTTTTCCACACCCTCAAGGAATATACATCAAAACCCTTAATCAATCCCACAATAATTCATAGATTCATAGCTCAAAACATGGTAAAATAGTCACAATTTCATGAAATCCAAACATAGTTCATAGTCTAATTCATAATAAGTATGTCCCACAAGTAAATCAACTTGAAATCATGCAATTTAAGTAAAAAGAAAGGTTGGGCATTGTGGGTACAAGGAACCCATGAATGAAACCCACATACCTTGACTTTGGGGAATTCTTGAAGAAGATTTGAGTTGTAGACTTGAAGCTTGAATGAGAAAATTAAGATCCGGATGAGTTTTGGGACTTGAAATTTGGAGTGAAATATGAGTCTAAGTGTTTGAGAGAGTATTTGGGAATGTCTTGAATGATATGAAGGTAAAATATGGTTAAGTATAGGTATTTTCACATATGAGAAGACTTAAGCCCAAGACCCAAGCCGAAGTGAAAAAGTACAAAAAAAATTACACTGAGGCGCGCCCTTGGTGCGTCGCACCAGGGTCGTGCAAACTTCATTGGAATTCGATTTTTGGGAAAATGAAATTGTGATTCATTTACTCTAAAATCAGGGTTGGATCCATATCCCACTAAATTTAACCCCTAAACAGGAATATAAAGTCATATTTTCAATATCGCACATGGATTTTGAGATATATGAAAATTATGATTCTGGGCATTCCGAGGAACATTTTCGGATACTTTTTGGGGTCGTTTCATATCTCTCCCTTGGGAACATTCGTCCCCAAATTTCAAAGAAAGCTATATGAGAGACGTAAACATGAAAATTTAGCCCACATATGGATGCAACAATGCACTTAAACATTATTTCAAAAATCTCAACATAAGTGTAAAATCATCATGAACTTGTCAATTTAAACATGAACATATGCAAATGTCATGGGCTGTACTTAGGCTTCAAATCACAGAGGAGACTTAGAGTCAGTACATTAGGCTTAAATAGGGTGGAATGGATAAGAATATCGCTTTTTCATGTGCGCTTCGGCCTCCCATGTGACACTTTGAGCTTGTTTATTCCTCCAAAAGACCTTAACAAAAGACACATCCTTGTTCCTCAACCTCTTCATCTGTCTATCAAAAATCTAAACCGGAACCTCTTCAAATGTCAAATTGTCTTCAAAAGAACCCACAATATAAAGAGGCGAAATAGCATTAGGGTCTCCCACACATTTTCTCAACATGGGTACATGAAAGATAGGATGAACCAAATCTATTTCGCTAGGCAATTTTAACTCATAAGCTACCTTGCCAATCCTCCTCTTTACACTATAAGGACCCACACATCATGAACTCAACTTTCCCTTCTTGCCAAAAAATTACCATACCCTTCATGCGTGACACCTTCAAATAGATCCAATCACCAACTTTGCATTAAAGATCCCTTTTCCTCACAACGACATAGGACTTTTGGAAACATTGAGCTGTCTTCAACCTTTATCTAGTTTTCCTAACCTTCTCAAGAGCCTCCATAACCAGATCTGGTCCCAACAAAGCCACCTATCAAACCTCAAACCACCCCATTGGTAATCTCCAACGTCTACCATAGAGAGCCTTAAAAAGGGCCATACTGATTCAAGAATGACAACTATTGTTATAGGCAAACTCAATCAATTGAAAATGATCATCCCAACTACCCTTGAGCTCCAATACACAAGCCGTAAGCATATCGTCAAGTGTTCGGATAGTTCTTTTGACTAGGCCATCCATTTGAGGGTGAAAAATAGTACTACGTTTCACTCTTGTACCAAGACCACTTTGAAAGGACTTCCAAAAATGTGAAGTAAATTGAGCACCACAATCCGATATGATAGACAAGCGCACCCCATGCAATCTCACAAGCTCATGAATGTACAATCTAGCATAATCTTCATCCCCATATGTAGTATTAACGGTACAAAATGAGCCGATTTCGTCATCCTGTCAACCACAACCCAAATGGAATCAAAACGATTTCTAGTCTTGGGTAGCACAACCACAAAATCCATGTTAATTTCCTCCCACTTCCAAGTAGGAATCTCTATGTCTTTGGTTAAGCCACCCACCTTTAATATTCAGCATTGACTTGTTGGAACTATGGCAATCAGATACAAATTTAGTAATGTACCTCTTTATCCCTCCTCAATATGTGCCCGAAAATGTGCTTGGAAGTGCCTGAAATTGTAATTTACATATATTTCAAAATCCATGCATTATTTCGAAAATCTGACTTCATATTCTTGTTCAAGGGGTCAAATTGAGTTAAAATAGTTCTAACCCCAATTTTAGAGCAAATGAATCGCAATTTTGTTTTTCAAAAAATTGAATTCCAGTGAGGGCTGCACGTCATTGGCGCAACGTTCCACTATGTTATTTTGGTGCTAGTTTTCAAGTTCTGTCCAAGACTTTTGGGTCTTGCGCCTACCCTTCCCATGCGTGAAAATACCTATGCTTGGCATATTTTACCTTCATATCATCAAAAACATTCCCCACTACTCATTCAAACAATTAGCCAATATTTAATCTCCTAAATTTAATTCTCAAAACTCGTCCGGATTTCAAGGTTCTCATTCATGCTTCAAGTCTCCGTCTCCAATCTTCTTTAAAGATTCTCCAAAGGTCAAGACATGTGGGGTTCTTTCATGGGTTCCTTCCACCCATGATATCTAAGCTTCCTTTTACTATAAATTGAATGGTTTAAAGTTGATTTACTCATGAGTCCTAGGTATTATGAATTTCACTACACACTATGTTGGGGTTTCATGAAATTATGGTTGTTTTAACATATTTTGAGCTATGAATCAAAGTCTATTGGGAGATTCGATAAAGGGTTTTGATGTATATTGCTTGAGGGTGTTACTAAGTCAGTGATGGTTTTGCACTGAATTTTCTACCATGATTCAACTCTCGAATTGCATGGTTTTATACTAGCATTATACACCCGCCAAGTGTTTGATAAAATGTCTTTTTAAGGATTCTTTAAGTTTTGATGATCTATTGGTTGATTTATAATCCAAGTGACTCTATGATGATTATGAACTTTCCAAAGATATGTTTAACACATGGAAATGTTGATGATGTTGTAAAGTAGGGTTTAAGCCCTTTCTTAAAGATTTTACCTCTTATGAGCATTTTAATGTTGATGTTGATGCAAGGGTAATGTTTGATGATGAACTATTCTTATGTTTGAGGCAAGGATGTTTTAGAGCTACTCGTTTCATGTTGCTATGCTTCTTGCTAATTACTAAAGCTATGATTAGCTTATATATTCCATGGGATTAGACTTAACACCGATGGATGGACGGTTTTCTCTCTTTCCTTGAACTATGTCCCATCCTAGGACTATGTTATACCCTTGAAATGCTAGTGGATCCATTTAGTACACTCTCTCTTATATTTTTTTTCAAAATGGGGCGGGACCCCATAAAGAAGGTCACTTAATTCGAAATAGGGCGGGACCCTGTAAGGTGAGATATGGTTATAAATCCTTTCTGAAATGGGGCGGGACCTTGTAAGGAGGGTTACTTCTTCTGAAATAGGGTAGGACCCTGTAAGGTGGAGTATGGTTTACCTTGGCAAGTGGACCACTTCTTTACCAGTGAGGGCTAATCATTGGGATTTCAAATTATAGCTCACTTGGTCTTATTCTATGCCGGTTGAGGTCTCTTCCCACACTTACATATTATGACTAATACAAGTTAATTTGGATTGTAAGCATGTCTTACTTCAAGAATCATTAATACATGTGATATTATTATGATGCTATTCATTGCTTATGTTTATGCATTTTGACTGTGTTGCCTATCTCTTGTTGCATCGCATCGTACCTACTTATTTAATTCAAATGTACTAATGCATACTCTATGCCTACATGATGTCACTATATAGGAACTAGTGCCCCACTTGATCATCCACCTCCACACGGCTAGTACGACTTCTCTTAAGCTTGTTGGTGAGTCCTCTTTCTGGGGACATTGCTTTTGATATCATGTTATGTTCTAAAACCACCTTACTTTTATGTAAATGTTGACTATAAGGGTGAGCCTTGTTGCTTGTCTTGGCCCCCGCAGTTATCTATGCATTAAAGGTGTTGTTGGACATGTCATGTGTAATGTAATAAGTTTGACTCTCTCTTGGCTTTTGTTATTATGATATGAATGATGTCCCTTAGCCCCGGTTATCCCTATTTCTACTCTTGTTGATATTTTATTGCTTCTGCAACCAAGGATGTGTAATGATGCACTAAGAGGCTTGCTTGGGGTCCCTTCAGGTTCCCTTTGCGCCGTGTCACATCTAGGCCCTAGGCTTGGGTCGTGACATTCCCTTTGGGAGACAACCTCCACCTTACCATCTTTTACCAATGACTTCAATTCTAACAAAGCGGGGCAAGATCTTGCTTAGCTTTCACCTCCTAAACCAGTGAAGATTTAGAACCATCAACAATAACAACACCACTATTATCAACCTCTTCCAACCTAACCCTGAATCTAGTAAACTGATGGACTTCCCTAGCCACTCCATTGCCACCATCATCAACATGTGTTAGGCTACCCATGGACACCCTATTCAAAGCATCGACCACCATATTGGCCTTAATGGGATGATAATGCACACTCTCATATCATAGTCCTTAAGAAGTTCTAACCACCTTATTTGTCTCAAGTTGAAATCTTTTTGATTGAAGACATATTGGAGACTCTTATGATGGTTGAACACATCGACATGCACCCCATACAAATAATGATGTCAAATCTTTAATTCAAATACCACGACGTCTAGTTCAAGATCATGAGTAGGATAATTCTTTTCATGCACTTTGAGTTGCCTAGAAGTATAGGCTATCACCTTACCATTTTGCATCAACACCGTCATGACCCAAGCCTAGGTCCTAGACGTGACACAATGCAAAGGGAACCCGAACGGACCCCAAGCAAGCCTCAAAAAGCATCATTACACATCCTTGGTCATGAAACCAATAAATCAAGTATCAAAGATAAAAGAATGGGGAAAATGGGGATAAGGGAAAAGCTTTCATAATATCATGTCATAAGACGAGAGTTAAACTCATATCATAGATACTTAACATTTCCAAAAAACACCTCTACTATATAGATAATAGCCGGGCACAAGAAAAGTAACAAGGCTCATCCTCATAGTCAAATAGACAATAAAGAAGAATGTCTCAATACATAATAGAAGAAACATAGACTAGGTCCCTGAAGTAGAGGACTCACAAACTAGCTTGAATAGCACCGAACTAGCCACGTTGAGGAGCATGATCAACTTGGGCACCAGTTCCTACATGGTGACATCACGTAGGCAAAAAGTATGCATTGTACGTTTAAATGTACTAAGCATGTATGATGCAATGTAACAATAGATAGACATCATAATCAAAATGCATAATATTAAGTAATAGGCATAATGCAGAATATGGAATGTATGATCAATGCTTAAGTAAAACATGCTTCAGTACTCATGCGCATATAGGATATCATATATGTAGAAGAGACCAAGCTAGTTATTCAAGGTATAAACCCCGTTGTGGTTGTGTGGAATAAACCCCTCACATGGTTGATGGTAATCATACCTTAACAACACTGTGACGAAGTATAAACCCCTCGCATGGTTGATGGGTATAAACCCCCAACATAGTTACCCGAGCTCTTGTCCCCTTGGATTGGGTATGGTTTAATGCAACACTTCATATAGATTATCTCATATTCATAAGCTGATTTCATCATCATAACATCATTGATATCATATCTTATTCTTTGAACCTTTAATTACTCAAGAAACCACATCCAGACATTTTATCAAACACTTTGATGGTGTGTAATGCTAGTATAAAGTCATGAAACATAGGAATGAAATCATGCAAAAAATTCATTGTAAAACCATCAATCAATACCTTGCAACACCTTCAAGACATACATCAAAACCCCTTATCAAAGATTTATAGCTCAAAACATAGCTAAAGAGTCACAACTTTACATAGCTTTAACACAGTGTGCAGTGAATTTCCAAATAATCATGACCCATTTGTAAATCAACTTTAAATCATGTAATTTATGTAAAAGGAGGCTTGGCTATCACAGGTGAAAGGAACCCATGAAAGAAACTTATATACCTTATCTTGGAGATGGAGACTTGAAGCTTGAAGAAGAACCTTGAAGGAGAACTTTAGCTTAGGATGAGGGTTTGGGACTTGGGTTTGGGGAGTGAAAATATGACCAAGTGTTTGAGTGAGTATTCAGAAATGTTTAGGGTAGTATGAGGGTGAAAAATGACTAAGTATAGCTAAAAACACGTATGGGATACTTTAGGACGAAGACATAAAGTATTGGACCGAAGCTGAAAAACAGTGTCCAAAAATACACAGGGGTGCATCGCGAGGGGGATGCGAAAACCCCTCTATAAATCGCACTTTGGAATTTCGTAATTGCTAAATCTTTGCTCTTAAATTGGGGTTAGACCCTTTTCCCCAAGTTTTGACCCTCTAAACAAGAATCCAAAGTCATATTTTCAAAATAATGAATGAATTTTGAGATATATGAAAATTAAAATTACGGGCACTCCGAGGCACGTTTTTGGACACTTTTTTGGGGTCATTACAATATCTTCCCCTTGAGAACATTCGTCTCCGAATGTAAAAGAGATATACAATACAAGAGTGATCAAATACAAATCAGCCCCAACAAGAATGCAACATAACATGTAAAAAACCATTTTCAAATTCTCAACATAAGTGTAAAATCATCATAAGTTTACTAACTTAAACATGAATGCATATGAATGATTTAGGGGCTGAAATATGGGACTTGAAATCACATAGGGGACTTAGGATTATTACCTTAGAATTGAGTGGAGTGGAAGAGATAAGGGTGTCTCTTTTGCATGTCCGCTTCGGCCTCCCATGTAACACTTTCAACTTATTGGTTCCTCCAATGGACCTTAATGGATGCCACCTCTTTGTTCCTCAATCTCTTTGTCTATCAAAGATCTGACCCGGAACCTCCTCATAAATCAAGTTATCCTCAATAACACCCACAACGTCAAGAGACACAATGGGATTAGGACCACCAACACATTTTCTCAACATAGAGACATAGAACACCAGGTGAACCAAATTCATTTCTCTAGGCAACTTAAACTCATAAGCTACCTTGCCAACCCTCTCTATCACCAAATAAGGACCAATATACCTTGGAATCAACTTCCCTTTTTAACCAAAATAGACCAAACCTTTCATTGGAGAAACCTTCAAATAGACCCAATCACCCACTTGGAATTCTAGGTCTTTCCTTCCTACATCGGCATAAGATTTTTGAGGACTTTGGTCTGTCCTCAACCTTTCCCTAATCATCGTAACCTTCTCAAGAGCCTTCATAACAAGATTCGGCCCCAATAAAGCCACCTCTCCTACCTCAAACCAGCCCACCGGTGATCTACAATGTCTCCTATAAAGAGCCTCAAATGGAGCCATACCGATGCTAGAGTGATAGCTATTGTTGTATGTGAATTCAATCAAAGGAAGATGCTCATCCCAACTATCTCTCCACTCCAATACACAAGCACTTAGCATATCCTCAAGGGTCTGAATGGTTCTCTCGCCTTGGCCATCCGTTTGAGGCTGGAAGCCATACTAATGTGAACTTTGGTACCAAGACTCCTTTGAAAAGACATCCAAAAGTGTGATGTGAATTATGCACCACGATTCGATATGATGGATAAAGGAACCCCATGCAACCTCACTAACTCATGGATGTACAATCTTGCATACTCTTCAGCCCTATATGTGGTCTTAATCGGTAGAAAGTGAGCCAATTTCATCATCCTATCAACCACTGTCCAAATGGAATCAAAACCTTTTCGGTATTGGGCAACAAACAACAAAATTCATATTAATCACCTCCCACTTCCAAGTGGGAATCTTAATGTCTTGGGTTAGGCCACCTGGCCTTTGATGTTCAGCTTTATCTTGTTGACAACTATTGCAACCGGAAATAAATTTGGCAATGTCCTTCTTCATACCTCCCCAACAATACACATCCCTTAAGTCTGTGTACATTTTGGTGGAATCGGGGTGAATAGAATAAGAAGAATTATGGGCCTCCTCAACGATCTTCTCCCTCAAACCATCAACATAAGGCACACACAACCTAATTTTTTACCTAAGGGCACTGTCTCCCCCTTGGGAGAAAACCTCTGCTTTGACCTCTTTCACCAAGGCCTTAAATACAAGTAAGGAAGAATGAAGATCTTGTTTTGCTATCACCTCATCAACCAATGAAGACTTAGACCCATCAACAACAACCACAACATCTCACCAACCTCTTCCAACATAACCCCCAATCTAGCCATTCTATGCACCTCCTTAACCATTTCCCTGCCATCACCATCAACATGAACTAGGATACCCATGGACATCTGACTCAAAGCATTCGCCACCACATTTGCCTTACCCGGATGATAATGCACACTAATGTCATAATCATAGAGAAGTTCTAGCCACTTTCTTTGTCTCGAGTTGAGATCTTTTTGGGTGAAGGCATATTGGAGGCTCTTATGATCAGTGAAGACATCAACATGCACCCCATACAAGCAATGACGCCAAATCTTTAATGCAAACACAATGGCGGCTAACTCTAGATCATGGGCAGGGTAATACCCTTCATGTACCTTGAGTTGTCTAGAAGCATATGCTATTACCTTACCACTTTGAATTAGTACACAACACAAACCAACTCTATATGCATCACAATACATAACAAAACCCTCAAGCCCATCCAGTAGTGACAACGTAGGAGTGGACATAAGCCTATCCTTTAGTGTTTGGAAGTTCCTCTCACATTCATCGGTCCACTCAAACTTAACCTTCTTTTGGCTCAATTTTTTCACTGGGGAAGCAATGGCGGAAAATCCACTCACAAATCTTCTATAGTAACCCACAAGACTCAAGAAGCTCCTAATATCCAACGGGGTCAATGGTCTAGGCAAATTCCTAATTACATTGATTTTCTGATGATCCACTTTTATACCATCCCCCGACACCACATGACCTAAGAATGCAACCTATTTAAACCAAAATTCCCACTTATCATGTTTGACATACAATTTCTCCTCCCTCATTCACTGCAACACAAGCCTAAAATGGCCCATATACTCCTCTCTACTATGTGAGTTGATCAAAATATAATCAATGAAGACTACAATAAAAGAATCAAGGTAAGGTTTGAAGACCCTATTCATTAGGTCCATGAAGATGGCCGGTGTATTAGTCGACCCAAACGACATAACAACAAACTCATAATGCCTATATCTAGTCAAAAAGGTCGTCTTGGGAATATCACACCACCTCACCCTCACTTGATGATACCCGAACCGAAGATCAATCTTAGATAAAATCTAGCCCGTTGCAATTGGTCAAACAAGTCATCAATTCTTGGAAGAGGATATCTATTCTTTATAGTGACCCTATTAAGTTACCCGTAATCAATGCACATTCTAAGTGACCCATCCTTCTTTTTCATAAACAACATCGGAGCACACCCAAAGTGATTGACTAGGTCTAATAAATTTCTTTTCCAACAAATCATACATTTGCTCTTTTAACTCCTTCAACTCCATCAGGGCCATAAGCTTGGAGATAGGTTGAGTGTCGGGAAGGAGATCTATGCCAAAATCTATCTCCGTTTTAGGAGGGACAATAGGAAGTTCATTTGGGGAGACATCAAGAAACCCGTTTACAATGGGACGACTCAATGGAAGGGACTTTGGACTCCATATACTTAACCCTCACAAGATGGTACAAACACCCCATAAAAATCAACTTATGGGCTTTAATGCATGAAATGAACCTGCCCTTGACCAGAACATCTCGACTCTCCCACTCAAGGATAGTTCATTAAAAAATTAAAACTTGACCCTATGGGTTCTACAATCAGTAGAAGTATAGTAGGCATGCAATCAATCCATTCCAAGAATGACATCAAAGTCTACCAGGTCTAATTCAACAAGATCACAAGGCAACAACTTATGCCAAATACAAATAGGACAATTCCTATAAACTTTCCTAGCAACAATAGAGGAACTAGTACGAGTAGACGCTT
>JAABOM020000096.1:4336389-4353893 GCA_011800125.2 Solanum clarkiae
AGAAGTAGCAACATTTGCAATCTGAAACGTGAGAGCATTCAAGCTAGAGCACGAGCACATGAGTAGAGCATTCAAGCGAAATCTAGAGTTAGGTTTTCTTGATTTTTCAAGTTTGTTTGACAATCTTCTTAGAATCCTTGTTTAAAGACAAATATTGTAATAAGTTATTTTCTTTGAGTGATTTGTAATTGAGAGCGGGTTTGACTCTCAATAGTTGTGGTTTAAAGAGTGAGTTGTAAGTTGACATTGCTCAAGTTTTGAAGTTAGTGAAGTTATTAAATCCTACTAGTGTAGGTAGTGGTTGTTTCATCCTTGAGCAAGGAGTTTTTCCATTATAAGTTGCTTGTCTTCTTTACTGCTTTATATGTACTTGTTGATACGGATTACTGGACCTGGTTCACTAGTGGCATAGGGGTAGTAGTCTTTTCAAATACCCTTCTGTCTGTGAGAAAAATCTTAAGGTGCAAAGTTTCGCGTTTCATTGGTCCATCCCTTTATCTTTTTCTCTTTATCTAAAAAAGAAAAAAAATCCTTTTTCCATCGCCAACCTTACATTATATTTCCCCACTGATAGAACCAATTATACATTTCCTACTATTATCCACCAATGGTCCTGAATGCGGTGATGATGGGAAGGCCTGCTAGGTCTGGGGTTGATGCCTCAGTGTATGTCCAACCTCTGTCACCATCGTAGTAGGCATGACAGAAGGGCGAGATAGGGTGGATGTAGGGCGGGTTGAGCTCAACCACAAATTGCTCAAATTTCCACACCCAGCTTGGCAATTTTTTCGTTTTCAACCCGCCTCGCCTCATATACATCTGCCTTGCGCAAATTTTTAAGTTCTTTTCTTTTTTTAATTGAGTTTAATAAAAAAATAAAAAAATCATAATTTTTTTCATTTTTCGCTAAGTAATATCTCAATTGCTAACTAACTATTTTTAGTTGACATTTCAATAATTATTTTCTAATAGATAATTAACACTTTAACAACTAGCAATTTACATGACATGTCTAGTTTAAATTTTAGAAAAAAATTTAAAATTAAAGTCAATGTTTAATACTGAAAATTTGTATCTTTGATTTTTATTAATTACAAAGATTTAACTTTCTTCAAGTTCCTATTTGGTTCCATAAACCTGCAACCCACCCTGCATTAATTTTAAAAATAATTACTTTAACCCGCTCCATTATGCATCACTTTAAAATTGCCCCGCCCTGCCCTGACCCTTGGCCATCCCTGCGTGGCAATTTGTTTGGCAGACTGGTGAGGATAATTTCTATACCTGTGGATAGGGTAACCTTGATGGTCAATGGTAGCTATGGCATGTCCTTCGGATCTGAGTAAGCTAGGGTTAAAAAAAATAACTTTATCAAATCAAATTGTTTTATTCCATTTTGTTAAAGCCGAATAGAGACTGAGTTTCTTGTTAAAACTGCAATTTCTATTCTTTGTTCTAATTCAAAAGTTAATTCAATATCTTCTAGAAGTTGATTAAACATTACTTAGTTTGATTTTCGTACACTACTTGTAGTAAAAGATCATAAACATTAATACTTATGCTTTGACTAGATTTAGAATATCTGTAATTATTTTATTTTTCTCTCTCTCTATATGGACACAAAAATATCTCTGTATGTCAACAAAGAACAAGTCACCCTCATACACCAAAAATAACCACGGGAAATAACTCTGAGCAATCGGCAGTGAATGTAGGTCAGTCTGCTTCACAGGCACAACATCTTCTTGAAAAGCGAGAAGAACAGTTGAAGATGTTCTGGACTGCCCAAAGGCTAGAAATAGAGTAAGTTAACGATCTCAAGGACAATGAACTTGCTATCACCCGTATAATAAAGATTATGAAAAGTGATAAGGATGCTCACATGGTCTCCACTAAATCACCCATTTTGCTTGCAAAGGCGTGTGAATTTTTCATTCAGGATCTCATCTTTCGTTCTTGACTGTCAAACGTAACTTTCTGTCATTCCGTTTATTCATGAGTAGGGTTATAAAACAATAAATAAATTTGTCAAGTCCAGTTGATTGTTTTATTCCTTTTATGTTAAAGGTGGTTTAAATATAATTTTGTTTGTTTTCTGAGAAGTGATATTTTCTGCAAGACAAATTTGTCTTCTTGAAAAACTGCAATTTTGTTCTTTGTTTTAATGATTTCACTCTATCGGATAGCTGGTACTTACAAACTCTTTATATGTTTGCCTTCGAGAATTTCAGGAAAATCTTAAACTAAATTCGAGTAAATTGCTAGTATAAGATCTTTGATACTGAAGTTATCATTGTACTTATGAGACTAGACAATTAATTTATCTATTCACGATTTATTTGTTATAATAATATATTTTTATTTGCGGATACAAGAGATTTATTTATTCTCATTCATATGGCTCAATTTTTAATGATTTGTAAAAATTTTCCTATTTGATCTTGTTACAGCTAAAGATCATATCTGCTACTAATTTGGATAGTTAGTGGCACAAGAAAAGCTATTAGTTACGGATGCTACAAGTGCCCTCCAATTTGAATGCATCTTATTGCTACTGTCAAATATGGTTATTGTTATGTCTTGAATCTTTTATTTTGTTTTGTTTACATATATAAAACTTTGTGCAATTTACCGTAATGTTATACTTATGGATCAGTTCTATTCGACTATTTATTGAGGTTATATAAATTGATATTTCTTTTGCATAACCTCTTTCTGCTCTTTAATTGTATTTTTTTTTTTTAAATTAAGGTCTTCATTCTTGAAAAGAGGGAAAAAAAAGCATTGTAAATAACATTTTCAATGTGACATTGAAATAATAAAAAATAAAGAAGCAAGTCTACAGTGATATGAATATTTATATTTTGATCATCATCAAAAGAAGAAAAAAGGAAAAAATCTTCAACACCTGAATGTATTCCATTTTTGCTTTCTTTTTTTTTAGTACGAAAGTCAAAATTTACTAAAAGATTGGAAATACATGCAATAATAACGTTGTTACATAGTGTAATTCCACAATTAATTTTTTTTCTAAAATATTGTGTATTCAACTTATCCCTATTTTGTGTTGATTGAGAAGTATTACTTAGTAATTTGATAAACTTTATATATTTAAAGAAACATAATTAGTCAAAATTTTAAAACTTTTTTTAGAAGACAGTTTAAAGACATAAGAAGATATAAGGAAAAATTAGTTGGGAAGATTACCATTTAATGTATATAATCCAAAATTAAATTTTTTTGACATCATATTCACCAAATTATAAAATGTTGAATAATATAATTATGGTTAAAAATCAATCATGAAAAGGGTTTAACCTCTTGTACCCTCTCTCCCCAACTATAAGAGATAAAAATAAACACCATGTCAAACTTAAAGATATTACTTGAAATTCATGAAAACCAATTCTTTTTACTATTTTATTTTAAAAATTTTTTAAAAAATTATCAACCAAAATCTCAAAACTTTTTAGAATCTATCAAAATTCTGAATTGATAAACACTATGTATAGTTAGATTTCCGTATTTGTTCTTGGTGATCAATGTATATTTTCAGAATCATAATTATTGTTTATTACTTATCACTTTAGAATAATTTAAGAACGAAAATTTAGGACGTCTTTCCGAGCTATTAAATTTTACTTTAATTTTTTTCAAAAAGTTAATATCTAGATTTCCTACGATCAATCCCAAATAGTTTGACTTGAAGCTTTTGTTTTTTATCTAAAAAAATGAATTCCAAAAAGAAATATGTACACTTATATTAACTTTATTAGTACAAATGATATTTCCAGCGTGTACTAAGTATGAAGGGATGCACTTGTGATTTCATACAATATTTACTACTATTAATTTATTGTCACAATCCAATTTAGGATCATGACTGACGCTAAAGGGGAGAACGCCAAAGCAAGCCTTACTAGAATTTCGAAGAAAATCGGGCAGAGTTTTCTCTATTTTTACGCCTATCCAATTTTTTTACCTGTCTCATAATTCAACAATACAACTACTAATTTTTCAAATCAACTCACCATATCAATTTTCAATCTATTCTCCACATAATAATACCAACTCTTCTCCAACAATAGAAATAAACTGAAACTCAGTCATACATCCAGAATAACAAAGGAATATTAATGAATCTAAATAAAGAAATGACTATGAAGTAACTCTAAGAATTCAAAGAAAGTTCCATAACAAAAAAAATAAGTTTGTCTCCCATACGGACAAGACCACAGGTCATCATAGAACCAACTTTCTACTTTTAGCTAAATAAATCCTTGCCAATATCTCTTGTATTATCTGTAAAAAAATTAGCGAGGAGTGACACGCTAGCTCAGTGAGTAATAATGATAGCTACAATTGTTTTAATAAGGGACAAGTCAGAAAAAATGTTGATATAATAATCAAAGTCATGTAATAATTTCTCTTTAAAAAATCAATAGCCATAATAAATCTTGTTGTCTCATATAAACAAATCAACTTAGCCATTTGAAGATAAACTCACTAAAACACTTTCATATCAAACAATATACATATTCGGGAGGTTTTCAAGAATGAATCGTGTAATCAGTATATCTATCTTCTTAAAAGATTAGATGATAACTATGAATCTCATATGAATAAATCCTTACTCGAGGGATATCAGTAATAGCATGCTAGTTCTACCTTCCCACCAGCGAGGGCTCTATCTATAATCTGTAAATTAAAGGTGCACCAGTTCTAACAAACCCTCCGTTAGTTACTAGATTCGTCAAGTATACTCCCATTTATACTGATAAACCATATAAGCTTTATCAAAGTAGTATAAATCATTCAAGTCATATAATCATGTCATGTCAAATGCAATGAAAATACATATCAAAATACTTATATCTCGCGTAAATGTCAAACTCTTTCAATAACAATAATCATCTAAATTTTTTAATATACTTGTCTTACAAGAGTAAGATCATCTAAAATAACTATTTCGGTATCAAATCAAATTAAGGACTTGTCCCACAAGCAATTTCTAATCACTCAGTAACACATTCACTTTATAACTCATGTAAAAATTATGAAACTTATAAAACACTAATTGGGTCAAAATTATTACTCACAGTATTTATGTAGAAGTACCAAACTTGTCACCTTAAGCAATCTGTAAGACTTTTTTCGGTCAATAAATACTCATATCGTAAAAATCTCATGTTACATTCTTTGTTCAAACTAAGTTCATACTAACTTTAGAAATTCTCAATCCATTTTAGACATTTTATTTCCTATCCAATTGATGATATACATAGGTAATACCTAACCCCCAGCTTCCTGGTTGCCCCTCTAATGATCTTTACATGAGTTTTTTTATAACATTTACACAACTTTCACAACTTCCAATTCATTAACAAATCCAATTCATATCATTCATTCATCTAGTTCAAAGAGAGTTCAAAAGGATTATCTTAGTTTTCCTCAATTTCAGATTTTCCTCTATTTCTTCTAACCATGTTGGATTCTTACTTTCCACTCCAATTTCTATAGTTGTTGATTAAAAAAAATCAAATTTCCAAATTACCTTCTTGTTCTACATTTTCTCTTTACTAGTGTGTTGGGTTCTTGAAATTCTTTTTCTCCTATTCGTTCTACTATCCGGATGTGAGCAGTAGCTAACTTAGTTCCTTTTCTTTCCCTCGGGCTCCCTTCAACTAAAGGATTCTAATCCTAAAAGGCTTTGCCCCCCCTCCCCCCATCCTTTTTCTTTCTTTGGTCATATGGTTGCTCCTAATAGGCTAAGCCCAACTTATATTGTTACATAACTATTTTCAAAGCATGTTTGCTTATTTAACCCTCTTTTATTGTTTGATTAAAGTTAAGGGTGTCCCTATTTAATAATAGATTGTTACATTCTCCCTATCTTAGGAAATTTGGTCCCCAAATTTAAAATAAGTACATACCTGAAGGTTGAAACAAATGAGGATACTTGGCTCGTATATCATTTTCTGACTCTTAAGTAGCTTCTTCAATGGCGTAATTCCTCCATAGGACTATCATGGATACAATTTTCTTTGAACGTAACCTCTTTACTTGTCTATCAATAAAAGCCACTAGGTTCTTCTTCATATGTTAAGTTCTCATCAATCTATATAGTCGGTATTTCAAGCACATGAGAGAGGTCTGGCATATATTTCCTTAACATAGAGACATGAAACACTAGATGGAGAAAAGATATCTCTTGAGGGAGTTCCAAACGATACACTACTCCTCCTATTCAATCACGTATCTCATATGGTCCCACATACCTTGGACTTAACTTATCTCATTTTCCAAATCGCATTACCCCTTTCATAGGAAGACTTTATCCCCAACTATGACCACCAAATCTCTTCTCCTCGTATCTACATATGACTTTTGTCTGCTTTGAGTGGCGAACAACCTCTTTTTTATTAACTGGACCTTGCTATGGCTTTCTAAACCAAGTCTTGTCCTAACACCTTAGCCTCTCTAACTTCGAACCAGTCTATAGGAGAATTACACGCCAACCATACAAAGCTTCATATGGAGCCATCTAAATGATATATTGGAAGCTATTGTTGTAAGCGAATTCAGCTTAAGGCAAGTAGGTATCCCAAGTACCTCCAAAACGAAAAATGCGAACCCTTAACATATCCTCTAGGATTTGTATAATATGCTCAAACTGTTCGTCCATCTGTGGGTAAAATGTAGTACTCAGATCTACTCGTGTACCTGGTGCTTCTTGAAAAGATCTCCAAAAATGTGAAGTGAATTATGACCCTCTATCAGAGATAATGGATATGGGAACTCTATGAAGTCAAATAATTTCATACAAAAATATTTAGGCATATCTCACTCCTCTATAAGTAGTCTTTACTGGTAAGCAGTGTGTTGATTTTGTTAATCGATCTACAATGACCCATATAGAGTCATAACCTCTAGGGATTCGTGGTAGACTAACCACAAAATCCATAGTAACTCTTTCCCATTTCCGCTCTCTAGATCTCTTGTAGTAATCCTATGGGTCGCTGATGATCGACTTAAACATGTTGACATGTTAAACAACTAGAAACAAAGTTAGCGACATCTTTCTTCATACCTTCCCTCTAATAACATTTATTTAGATCATGGTACATTTTAGTGGAACCAAGGTTTTTATTGGTTATTGGAACACTACCACTTACTAAAGAATTTCCCTTGGTCTATGAACGAGAAAGATGAAAGCGAATCAGAATGCTAATTCCTCATCCACAAATCAGCCCTTCCCATAGGTTCTTTTCTCAAAGAATAAAGAATAGGAGGAGGGTGGACTTTAAGACCTTAGTTGAAAATACCTTTCCTCATTCATGGGTATCTCTAGGGTCCTAAGAGAAGGAAGATAAATCACTCACTACGTATCATATCCTTCTACTATGTGCTTTTATCTTATTTCAGATATTAGGAATGCATTTTATCTTAGTATATTTGGAGTTCTGATCTTCCTAAAGAATGACTCATCTTACCCACCTTGTCTGGTACATATAATCGATTTCTCAGTAGAAGCATACCATCATAATCGGTAATCATCTTCTTACTTTTATGAGCTATGACTTCATCCTGATTTCTGCAAAGCTGCTCATCCTCATACTGGGTATCTTTAATGTGCTCTACCAATGAAGTTTTAGCTTGCATGTTAGCTAATAATTTTTTTGACTTTTCCACACAATGTTTGACACCTGCACCTTCAAGTGTTTTCATATCTTTTGCTAATTGTCTTTTTAGGAGTTATAAGTGCTAAAACGCCTATAGTTTTTTTTCTCAATGCATCGTCCGCAACATTGGCTTTTTCAGGATGATACAAAATAATGCAATCATAATCCTTGAATAACTCTATCTGCCATTACTGTTGAAGATTGAGATCTTTTTGCTGAAAAATATACTTTAAGCTCTTGTGGTAAATATATCTCACAAATTTCACCATATAGGTAATGACTCCAAATTTTAAGAGCAAATATGATAGCGACTATCTCCAAATCATGTGTAGGGTAGTTCTGCTCGTGCTTCTTCAATAGTCTTGAAGCATAGGCAATAACACAACCATTTTGCATAAGCACACATTGTAATCCTACCCTAGAAGCATCACAAAATACTGTGAATCCTTTGGAGCCTAATGGTAAGGCTAATATTGGTGTTATCGTCAAACATGTTTTGAGCTTTACAAAGATCTGGTCATATTCTTCTTTCCACTGAAACTTTCACCTTTTTCTATGTTAGCTTGGTCAAAGTTGCTGTTATTCTAGAAAAATCCTGCATAAAATACCTATAATAACTTGCCAAACCCCAAAAGCTGCGAATCTTTGTAGGTGAGGTAGGTTGATGTGCTGTAAAAATACAACACATTTGATGCTTAAAACTTAGAATTTTTGTGTGTTATCAATATGAAATTTATGGTTTTTATGTATTTTTAGTGTTTATTTTGCAGGAAAGCAGGTTGGCATGATTTTTGGGGCAAATTGCAGACTTTTTTAGTTTTTGAGGGTTTACAAAAACCTCTATGAGTCATAGAAGGCTCCATGACTCGTACAATGGGTTTCGTCGAGATTTCTAGTGAAGTTTGAAGATTTGAAGTTCAGCCACACAAGACCTCTTTACGAATCATAGATCACTCTACTAGTCGTATAGAGTGGTTTCGTGGAAAATTTCGGTGAGACCTAGTGAAGGACCAGATATTGTAGGTAAAGTCTACAAGAGGGCAATACGAGTCATAAATCAATCTACGACTCGTAAAGTGGATCCGTAGTAGTGAAATCCAAGACATCAATAGCTGAACAAGGGACCTCAATTATGAGTCGTAAACTCAGTTACGAGTTGTAAAAGCCTGTTATAGAAGGTCACCGACCCGTTTTTCTAATTTGTTTGGACTTATTTGTAAATATAATAAATAGTAATTTTTAGGTCATTATTCAGAGAACACAACAGATAGGACGTCACTAGAGTACTTTTTAGGGTTTTATACTTGGAGACAAAATATTGGAGAGGAGAATACATTTGTGGATTTATTGTATCTTTCAATCTTGTGATTCCCAATACAAATTGGATCTGCGTAATCTTCAATCCGTTTAGGTAAGTGATTAATTATGTCTTCTTAATTCATATTTTCTTCATCTACACATAGCATGAGTAGTTAAACCCACAACTTGGGGTTGTGGAAACCATATAGATCTAACCGAATAAACTTGAATAATTTGCAATTTCTTGGAATTGGGATTTACATGCATTAACCGATTCTCTTTATTTTGCATGTTTTCTAGTGGTGGCCAACATTTGAAGTTGACTAGTGTAAAATTCCCAATCTAGGTTGTAATAAATAGGAAAAGATATTGGTTAACAGGATTTGATGATGTGTTCTTATCTAATAAACCAAACTAGACCAAGGGAAGATTTACTGGGACTATGAGTAATATTTAGTATTGCACACTATGGGGATGGGCCAAGTCACATAGTAAAATTTCCCTCTCACCTTTGACAAAAGGGCTTGGTGAACTTAAATTACTATCCTACATGCTATACTCTATTTGAGAATTGGGTTATCTGAGGATGTTGAGTTAGCTAATCATGGGGAACACAATTCCCAAGTTGCTCTTCATTATTTATCGTCTCTTGTCTTAATTAGGTTAGTTTAATTTCTTATCAATCATTGCAACCCCCCCCCCCTTTTGGGGAAATGAGTTAGTTAATATTTGAATTGTTTATTAGTGAATCGATTTGGAAAGTCTCCATATTCTCTATGGGATTCGACCCTAATCTTGGTTGGTTTTTATATTTGACAACGATCACTTTATCCTCCAAAAAAGAGGCGCTGGTCCGAACTGACAGATGTTAAAGAATCAATGCATGAGTTGTGGTTAGGTGTGAAATGACACTCGAACCCAGAGTTAGCTGGTTCCCCGAAATGCGTTGAGGAACAACAGTTGACGGGACATCTAGGGGTAAAGCACTATTTTGATGCGGCTCGCAAGAGCGGTGCCAAGTTAAGGCAAGTTCTGAATACTAGATATGACCTCAAAATAATAGTGGTCGAGGTCGTCTAGTGAGATAATAGGGGATAAGCTTCATCGTCAAGATGGAAACAACACGGATCACCAGCTAAGGCCCCTAAATGACCGCTCAGTGATAAAGGAGGTAGGCATGTAGAGACAACCAGGTAACTTGGGATGATCAATGATTATGGCACCATTATCGGCGAATACAACTAGACTTTGATTGAATTCACCTGTAATTGTAATTCAAGTGTTAATTTCTTAGTTCTCTTGTATTTTACTTTTGTTTTTGTTTTGTTTTGTTTTGTTTCTTTGTAGGGTATACTAGGTAGTATATGCCCAATACTAGGAGTCAAGGAAATCCCTTAACTCTATTTGATCTAGAGATCCAATGAATTATAAGAAGAATCACTCAAGACAATGCTTACATCGCAAGTAATGCAACGTTGAATTGGTATGTTAATCATGATGATCGGAATGACAACCTACCTCCTCTGGAGAATATTCCACAACCTAGGATTACATTGACAATGCTTAATGATAGAATCAAAATAGATTGAACTCTATATCTATGGATATTACTAGGGATATTTTGTTGCCACCACTACCGGCTGACACAAAGTTTACTATTTCTAGTGCGTTGCTTCAAATGTTGCAAAATCATGGATTATTTGTGGGCCGACCATCAGAGGATCCACATAGCCACTTGCATAATATGACATTTGTTTGCAAGAGTATGATGAGAACATAAAATCTATCTATGGATGTTGTGGGGCTTCATGTTTTCTTATTATCTCTTACGGGCAATGCTGTGATATGGCTATCTGAGCTCCCACGAAGCTCAATAAACAGTTGGGAAGATTTCTAGAAGGCCTTATTGGAAAGATACTTCCCTAGGTCGGATAAGATCAAGTTAAAGGATCAAATCAACAATTTTGAGTCACTTCCTGGTGATTCAATTAGCACTACATGGGAGTAGTTTACTTTTGGTGTTCACGCTCCAATAAGAAAGCGGTCGCTGTCAGCAATTAATCTAACCAAAGGTTAGGGTCGAATCCACACGGAATACAAGGGTTGACTATGAAAATTCACTATCAATCATTTCAAGTATCTATAACTAAAATATCTAAAAGGAGGGGGGGTTTGTAATTCAAGAACAAAGTAAAATAAACACTACACTACAAAATGCAGGAAAAAACTCAATTTTGGAGATAACTTGGGAATTTTGTTCCCAGTGGTTTGTTGACTAGATCACCTGAGGTAATATAACTATAATTGGAGATTCACATATTGGATGGTAACTTAGGTTCTCCTAGCCCCCTTGTGAAGGTGACAGTCAAATTTCACAATGGAGCTTGGTCGGCTACCATGGCGTGCAAACTAACCATTACTTATTGACCCAGTCAACCTTCCCTTGGCCAGGTTTGGTTGATTAGACGAGAACATATCAATCGAATCCTATCATCTACTTTCAATTTTCGTATTCATCACTGCCTTGGTGGGGATCATGATAGTAGGCGGGGTTTGGTATTGGCTACCACCAAAGAACAATCATAATGAAGGGAAATAAACAATACATGAAAACCGCCAATCATGGAAATGCAATAAACCTAGGTCATCTGAAGTCAACTACTCATGGTTCTCACAACCCCAAGTTGTGGGTGCTTACCTACTCATGGCTAAGGCAAAACCAACAAGAATACAAATACAAGACATAGTTGAGAGTTTTACCCAAAGCAATGAAGAATGAAGATACCACCAATTGCAAAACCTAATTGATGGATTGACAATGAGTACAAAGCAAGATTTGCAATCCCCAAAAATGGGTTTTCCAAGAGAAAATGGTAAACTAAGCTAAAACACTAAAAATATTCTTAGGGGAATATTCAAAGTTCCTTCAATGTCTTCAAAATCTCATATTTGTAATCCCCAAAATAAAACCTAACTTAGAGTATTTATAGTAGTTACAAATTTAACCCTAAAATTTATACAAAAAGATAGCTGGAAGCTATTATGCCTCACAAGTACGACTAGTAGGGTGACCTACGAGCCGTAATCGGGGTCTCATATCAGGTTCTTAGCATCTTGGACCAACTGGTACGACCCACTTGTAAGAATCGTTGCTTGTGCTACAACTTGTATGCTCCTCTCATAATCTAGGCCTTTAGCTTTTTGGTCCAAAGTTTTGGCTCTCTGATTCCTGCTACGAGTTCACCTATACAAGTCGTAGTGAGACTTACGACTCATAGGATGGCCTCGTAGGGTTGACCTCCACTTAGCAAATTTTGATTTTGGGTCTCTGATTCTTGCTATAATAGCACCCTACGACTAGTAGCTTGGGCTATGACTCGTAGGTAAGCTCGTATGTCCTATGCTTCAGCAAAATCTGTAATTTTTCTCCAAAATCATGCCAACCTAACTTTTCTACAAGAACAACACAGAAACACATAAAAACCATAAAAGGTCGCATTAAGAACTCATAAAATCCCTTTTTGTAAGCATTAAATGTATTGTATTTTGACAGCACATCATTTACTAAGTGTTTGAGGAGTGTCCATGACCATAAGATCGTAGATGATGCCTTGAAAATGATCTTTTACCGCCCTTGATGAAAATAGCGAAGCTTGTGCCGATACTATTATGGGTGGCATGTGTTTAGATCAACCTTTCGCAAGGATTGCTGAATGGATGGAACAAGTGGTCAAGACTAATCGTGCATGGGGACATTGGGATAGAGCTTCGATGAGAAGTTCATGTACTTGTAATGTTGGTCAAGAGCAAGCGAAAATCAATGAGAAGATTATGAAAAAACTTGGTCAACTCTGGACAAGCATGGATGTGGTGATCAAGCAGAATAAAAAAGTGTGAATGTGATAGTCCACCAACCTCTTTTAACACCCAAGCATAGGGTCTAGACGTGAACGACGAATGGGGAACCAGAAGGAACCCCAAACATGCCTCATAGATATCAGTACACATCCTTGGTCGCGAAAGCAATATAAAGCAATATAAGAAACATGAACAAGAGGAATTGGGACTAAGAGAGAGAGACAGAGAGAGAGAGAGTTTATATTTAAATAACTTAGATGAGTTAAAGCTCAAACATAATACATAACTTGTCCAACAATACCTCTAAATATAGATACTTAGCGGGGGCCAAGACAAAGCAATCATAGTCACCCACGTGGTCATAAGTATAAAATAAATGAAAGAGATTCTTAATACATAACATAAGAGAATATTCGTTGTCCCTGGAATGGAAGACTCACCAAGGCTAACTTGAACAATCAGTCTAGCCATGAGTAGAATCAATAGGAGCTCCGGTTCCTACATGGTAACATCATATAGGCTTAGAGTATGCGTTAGTACATTTGAATGTACTAAGTATATGGGATACAATGCTAGCAAGAGATAAGTAACATAATCAAAATGCACAATTGTAAGCAAAGGATAGGTATAACATTAATATGGCATGCATACTCAATGCTTAAAGTAAAACATGCTAATAAATCATGATCAAGGGATATAAAATAAATATGAGAAACATACTCAAACCCTTTTGTACTAACCTTCATGAAATGGGCAAAATGACCCCAACTCACCATACGTATAACCTTTCTGGAGAGTATTATCAATACCCCTACCGTACGACATAATCTTTTTAGTAAGTATTATAAGACATCCACTACTTCATGATATCATCTTTTGGGTAGGAAACATGATTCATTCTATCTTACTGCATGGCCTTTTCAATAAAATGTCCACACCTTATGATATGATATTTTCGGTGGGAACCTTTAGTCTTTCCACCTTATGGCATAGCCTTTTCGGTGGGGTGTCCATACCTTATGATATAATCTTTTCGGTATGCATAATTAGTTATTCTACGTTACTGCATAGCCTTGTTCGTAGGGTGTCCTACCTTACCATATGATCTTTTTAGAAGGAATCATTAAAGAGTCTACCTTACGCTATGACCTCTTTGATAGGAATCATTAACCACTCTACCTTACGGTATGACCTTTTGGTAGGAATCACAGAACTAGCTGATCATACCCTTACATTCAAATCATCAAGAAAGAACTCCTCATTTTTCTAAGAAAACGACAAACATAAGAACCCAAAAACAACATGAAACACCATAGGTACTTCTCCATGAAAACAACTCATATAGACATCCCTATCATCACCATAAGGTCATCATATACCTAAAATTCCTCTCCTCATTATACATCATACGCCTACCATCATCTCATCATCATCCCATCATTATTCTATCATCATATAATCATCATAACACCATTCAACTCATAAGACATACACTGGATCTTCAATTCCACAAGAAATTCTAGCCGGACATTTTATCAAATACTTTGGGGGAGGAGTTTAATGGGGGTAAAAGACCATGTAATTTAGAGATGAAAACATGCAAGAAAATTTGTAGTAAAACCATCAATCAAGACTTTGCAACACCCCCAAGACATTCACATCAAAGCCCCTCATCAAATCCAACATTAGGTCTAAGATTGATTTAGATCTCAAAACATGCTAAAGCAACCATACTTTCACGAACATAAATCACTGTGCAGTAAATTTCTCAATACACAAGACCCACATGTAAAATCAACTTTAAATCATGCAATATTAAGTAAAAGAGGATTTAGGCACTATGGGTGAAAGGAACTAATGGTTCAACACTACAAACCTTAGCTTTGGAGAACCTTTGAAAGAGATTGGAGATGGAAACTTGAAGCTTGAATAAAATCCTTGAAGAAATCCTTAAGATTGGTGTTGAGTTTGGGACTTGAATTTAGGGTGAAATATGAGTCTAAAAGTTTGGGTGAGTTTTGGAGAATGTTCACAGTGATATGAGGGTGAAATAAGGCTAAGTATATATATTTTCAAGTGTGGGAACCCTTAAGCCCAAGACTTATAAGTCTTGGACCGAAATCAAAAAAATAGGACCCAAATAACACTAGTCCGCCTCGCGGAGGCGACGCGGAGTGCTCACTGGAAACTAAAATTTCTACACAAATGAGTTTTATGAAAATGGGAATAAATCCTTCATCCAAAATCGCAATGAGGTAAAACAAAGTGCATTGGAAAGATATTTCAAAGGGATTTCAGTTGACAAGTAGTGGTACACCCAATTATTTGTGTGATAAGAGATATGCCCCTTCAAAGTTGACCCTCCTAAATAGCGTAGTATGCGATTTTCAAATTTTGACACGGTTGCTCTTAAATTCAGGTTAGACCCATTGCCCACTCAATTTGACCCCCTAAACAAGAATATGAAGTCAAATTTTTTAACTAACAAATGGATTTTTAGGTATACGGAAAACAAGGTTCCAAGCACTTCCAAGGCACGTTTTTGGGAACTTTTTTTGGGTCATTCTATATTCCCCCTTGGGAACATTCGTCCCTAAATGTAGAAGAGACGTACGAGACAAGAGTAATATGAACAAATCAGCCCAAATATGAATGCAACAATACATTTAAAATACGATTTCCAAAATCATAACATAAGTGCAAAAATCATCATAAACTTGCCAACTTAAACATGAATGTATATGAATGACCTAGGGGCTGAAATGCAAGACTTGGAATCATAGAATGGACTTGGCATGTCATCATAAGATTGAATAGAGTGAAAGAGATATGGATATTGCTTCTCCATGTCCACGCCGGCTCTCCGAGAAACACATACCAATAGACAACTCTTCTAATAGGCCTTGATGAACAAGACGTCATTATCAATCAATCAACTTCTCCACTCATCCATCCAAAAACTCCACTGGAACCTCCTTCTAAGACAACTTATCCTCCATGTCTCCCACAACTTTGAAGAGTTCTATAGCAATAGGGTCACCAACACATCCCCTCAACATAGAAGCATGAAGAACAGGACTAACCAAACCCCTCTCCAAAGGCAAGCCCCTAACTTATGCAATCTTTCCAACTTTCCTCTATATATAAGGACTCACAAACCTCTACTCAATTTCCAATCTTAAATACACCTAACCCACGTGGTACCATAACCGCTCCCTTGGGAGACAACCTCCACTCTATCATTCTGTCACCCAAAACCTCCAACTCTAATGAGGCGGAAATCATGGACTTGCTTAATCTAGTCCTCTTAACCAAAGAAGATTTGGAACTATCAAGAACACTATACTATCATTCTCAACTTCCTTCAACCTAACTCCATATCTAACCAACTGATGGACTTTACTGGGCATCTCTTTACGACCATCATCAATACATGCTAGGAAACTTTGAGCATCTAAAACAACACTAGCTGTACCAGGGAGCAATAATGAACACTTATATCACAATCCTTAAAGAATTCTAACCATCTTCTTGTTATCTCCCATTCTCACCTATCATAATTAGCAACAACCCCCTCATCATCCAAGTTTTGAAATACTATCCCCAAATAATTCTCAAGCTCTAAACAAATAAATACTTCATCATTAGAGACCACCACAAATGTATCAAGGTAGGGTTTTAATGTCACGCCCCAAGTCCCGTTAGGGCGTACTGGCACCCATTGCCAATAAGGCCCAGGAGAACTAACCTATATCTATGTGCTTTCTATATATGTTATAAGGAATTCCTACCTTCAACGTGCCTTTAAGAAAGTAAACAGTAATAACAAGCCAAAATGAAATGCATATGGTTAAACAGTTGGGGCCACGGTGCCTAGGGTATGATACATGACCACACTTTAATTTATATAGTCTACAAAGCCTCTAGATAAGGAAAAGTATCTAACGAGGGTTGGGACGGGACCCACCTCGATTAACTGTAAAATACAAACATATAAGCTCTATACACAAATAAAGCCCCGAAGCGACCTAGATCTTGGTATCAGCAACTGGATGTCCTGTACTCCTATTGGGAAGATCTACTAGCACCTGTACATGCAGTATGAAATGCAGGTCCCTCGTAAGGGACATCAATACGAGATAATGTACTGAATATGTAAGGCAGGAAATGTTATATATGATGTAACAACTCAAATGAAACTATACACTGGTGTAGGATAAGAGACCATCTTTGGTTATACTTTGGGATCATGTACTTTATATTCTTTATATTACTTTACCTTTACTGTATAACCTATGCACAAATATAATACAAATGACCAGCTGATCAATGGTAAAACTATATCGGGATCATCCCTATCTAGGTTCTTCCTTAACCCCTTGGGATACCACCCATGATAGGATTGTCCCTAGCTAGGTGATTCTTCCATCCCTCGGGCTACCATCCATCAATAAAAAATATAATTTATCTTTCAATTACCTTTGAGATGATTCTTTTGGTGGTCACAATATTAGAGCTATAGGACTGTAGATGTAACATGTAATATGTAGATAATCATACAAGAAAATATAAAAATGAAAAGAGTACGTTACATAAACAATGAAATGCGTATGAGATGCAATAACTCGTGAACTTTATTTCGCAAAAAGAACCCATGTAACTTGG
>JAABOM020000096.1:4353993-4397457 GCA_011800125.2 Solanum clarkiae
GTGTCAGAGTTGGTAAGTACCTTTATGTGCCAAGGAGGGATCTATGTTTCATGCCAAATAATATGAAATCAAGTAGCATTACATACCTCGCTGTACGACCTCGATATTACCTAGAGATAACCTTTCCTTCCTCCAAATGTTTATCTACAACATAGTAGATAATAAAACTAGCATTAGCAACCAATAGATACATCTTGGCAGCCCAATCTCATAAAAAAACATACGGGCAACAAGCGTATAATTGTAAACCCGAGCATATTCTTTCAACCTTTCCGCCCCTAATCGTATTTTCTAATACACATTCTCATATAAATATCATGTACAGTCTATTTCAGTGCCATAATAGTCTTACAACATCCCAAAAGGCACAACATACAATAATTCTATGCAACATACAAATAGGCGGTATAACGTTATACCCCTTCGCTACATTTTGACATCGACAATCCCGAACCTGTTTCAACTTTACCCAAACTGTCCTCAACACATATATATATAAAAATATCCTTAAAATAGTCTTATAACAGTACCAAAGCAGTCATGAAGGACGTGAGACAATAGCCTTCCATCCATCAGCTCACAAGTTCGTACTACGAACACAATTGCGATATCCTATAAGAACTCACTTTTTTGGACTGTAAAAGTCATGCAGCAGCCTTCATACATCATTAAAGAACTAATACTCATTAAGAACAGTAGTGTCCCTTCATAACCAATCCAACAAAAAAGAGAAAATCTTCTAAATAAACAAGAAAATTACATCCCACAGATTACAATACTAGTACTATGCAAATGAAACATCATATGGCTTTGTTAAATTAGTGCTAATTTTTAAAAGTGCTTGAATCTAAAATTAGAGGGCGATATGTATGTATAACGCTGAAGAGGGTCGAGTGTAAATAAGTTTTAAGTCAAGTTGAGAAGATCACGACCTTGAACCAAGTGAAGAAGTGAGGTGCTTGTATGACTTAGGAAGCTAGCAGGTGAGTCACCTACTTGCTTAGCTTAAATTTGCTAGCTAAAAGGAGATGAGGCCCGACGTCGAATTTGTCCAAGTCCGATAATGAATAAAACCCTGTTAAGAGTGTAACTTTAGCCTATGTTTTACCATCATAAATGGACAATACTTATAGCATAAGATGAATAATAAAAGTGCCCAAGTACATCACAACTCACTTGACTAATTGGTCCCAAGTTAAGTGAAGAGGAATTTGGAAAATGGGCAGCCAAGACCCATCAACTTTGAGACCCATTTAAGCCCAAGTGTGAGAGCCAAGATGCTGCATCACAAGCTTATTAATATGGGCAATATGTGGTCAAAAACGCAAGAGAAATTTGGCTAAAGAGAGCCTTTAAAAGGGATCAAAAACATCCCCTTAAGTCATTTCACTTTGGAATAAATTTTCAGCTTCCTGAAGACTCTTTTTTTTTTCTCTTTACTTCACTTCAAAAGGCAGCCAATACAACCCTCTGGTGTTCTTCAAGGTAACCTTAACCTTGAAGGCTAAGGTAAGTGCAAATATCCATGTATTTTTTGTACTTATCCCATGACAAACAAGAAATATATGCTAGTTATGCCTATGCTAGAAATTTGGACAGCATGTGTCCTAATGATTGTTGTGAACTTTTCTTGTTATTCACGAGGATTTTCTCTTATTGGTTGGATGAATTATGAATTAAGTCTCATTTTGTTAACAAGGTATAGTTTGTTAGTGATGTAACTAAGCTGCTGCACCACTTTTACAGTCCGCAAAAGTGAGTTCTTATGGGATATCGTAATTGTGTTCTTAGTACGAACTTGTGGGCTGATGGATGGAAGGCTATTGCCTCACGTCCTTCATGACTACTTTGGTACTATTATAAGACTGTTTTGAGGCTGTTCTCATGTATAAATGTGTTTAGAAAAGTTTGGGTAAAGATGAAATAGGTTCGGGATTGTCGACGTTGAGATGTGGAGAAGGGATATAACGTTATGCCACCTATTTGTATGTTGTGTAGAATTCTTATGTGTTGTGCTTTGTGGGCTGTTATAAGACTGTATTGGCACTAAGATAGGATGCACATGATATGTATATGAGCATGTGTTTTAGAAAATGCAATTAGAGGCAGAAAGGTTGAAAGAATACACTCGGTTTACAATTATATGCTTTCTGCCCATATGTTGTTTTTTTTTATGAGATTGGACTGCCAAGATGTATCTATTGGCTGCTAATGCTAGTTTTATCACCTACTATATTTTATATAAATATTGGTAGGAAGGGAAGGTTATCTCGAGGTAATAGCGAGGTCGTACAATGAGGTATATAACGTTAGTCGAGTTCGTATTACTTGGCATGAAATCTATATTTTTTTCGTGGCACATAAAGGCACTTACCAACTCCAACATAACTACTAACCATGTCTCCACTCTTTCACATGTTCATATGCTCCCATACATAGTCACCTTCAAATCTGCATACATATGTGGATACCAAGTTACATGGGTTCTTGTTGCTAAATAAAGTTCACGAGTTGTTTCATCCCATACACATTTTATTATTTGTGTAATGTACTCTTTTCATTGTCATATTGTCTTTTATGATTATCTACATATCACATGCTATATATAAAGCCCTATAGCTCCAATATTGTGACCACCAAAAGAATCATCTCAAAGGTAATTAAAAGGTAAAGTGAATTGCTCATTGATGGGTAGTAACCCGAGGGGTGGAAGAATCACCTAGCCAGGGTCGATCCTATCACGGCGGGTAGCCCAAGGGGTTAAAGAAAAAGCCTAGCCAAGGCCGATCCTGATATAGATTCACCACTAATCAGCTGGTCATTTGTATTACATGTTGTGCACAGATTATACAGTAAAGGTAAAGTAACAAAAAGAACATAAAGTACATGATCCCATAGTATATCTAAGGGTGGTCTCTTGTTCTACACCATTGCATAGTTTAACTTGAGTTGTTACTTCATATACAGTATTTCCCGCCTTATATATTCAGTACATTATCTCGTACTGATATCCCTTACGGGGGACCTGCATTTCATGTTGCAGGTACAAGTGCTAGTAGATCTCCCCAATAGGAGTACAGGATATCCAGCTGCTGTTACTAATCTACAGGTTGCTTCAGAGCTTTGTGTGTCTACAACTTATATTTTTGTATTGTATAGTTAGTCGAGGCGGGGCCTGTCCCGACCCTTATCAAATACTTTTCCTTATCTAGAGGCTTTGTAAACTATGTAAATTAAAGTGTGGTCATGGATACAGGTTGGTTCTCCAGAGCCTCATCAACAACAATATTGAGATGAGTCTTGATTATATTCGTTTGTTGATGTCCACCTTTACTCATCATTCGTGGATTAATGATTCCAAGCGGGAGATGATATTACACCCAGTAAAATTATGAAAATACCCCTAGAGGAGAGATATGTGCATAACGCGTCTTTCCATATCCTGATAGCAAATTCGAGGCCGAATGTGCCATCAGCATGAAAAATTGAGTAGGAAAGTGATCTCAGTTGATTTTTAGAGAAATCGGATGAAAAGATAATTTTTAATGTGAAAATAATTTTCAGAATAAGTGCACGAAAGATGTGCGACGTACACCTGATGCAAACCTACATTTAGATTTGGTCCAAATATGTTTTACGATATTAGAAAAACTATTTGGAGAATTTTCCTTGAAAAACCCTGAATTTTGACACAGTCTGCATCGAGGACCTGCATACCCGAGGTGAACTTTTTTTTTTATTTTTCGTGAGGATCATTCAAGACCTTTCCCAACCCCTCCTAAACTTAAAACACAATCTAAATGGGTCTTTTTGATCATAAAATAGTTTTTATTCCCCATTCCTAAGTCATTCTAAGTTCTTGAAAAAGACTAGACCTAAAGAGAAGAGAAGAGAAAAGGAGCGAGAAATTGAGGAGTTTAAGGAAGTTCTTCGAGGTCGAGTTGTCCAAGATTCATGCAACACCCCTCATGTACTTCAGAATACCCCGTAATTGTAATTTTCATGTATCTCAAAATATGTGTGTGATTTCAAAAATTCGACTTCATACGCTTGATCAGGGGGCAAAATTGAGTGGTAAATGAGTATAACCCAGATTTTTTGAAGACCCATAGCAAAAAATAATTTTCGCTAATTGTGGAATTCCAGTGACTGTCATCGCCCTAGGCGCGATGTGCCAATGGTACGAAGTAGTGTATTTGGCCAGGCACAATTGGTCTGTGTCGTGCTAGGGCTGCGGACAAATGTAACATTTTCCTTGGTTTTGTTATTTTGCCCAAGGGCATTGGGGACATAGCCCTATGCCCACTTAAACGTGAAATCACCCATACTTAGCCATATTTCAGCTCTATAGCTCACAAAGCCCTCTCTAAAACCTCTCTAGGACTCTGTCGATTCTCTCATTCAAATCTAAGGATTTCAAGCTCAATTTTGGGATTCAAGGACTCATTTCAAGCTTTAAGTCTACTCTAAGTTCACGTCAATGAATTCAAGGTTTAAGGTATGTGGGTCTTCATTTATGGGTCTTTTCATCCATGGAGCCCAACTTTTACTTTTTATCAAAATTGCATGATTACAAGTTGTATTACCTATGGGTATCTCTTATTATGAATTGTGAGAGTGAATTATTGTCATGAACCAATTTAGGATCACGACCAGCGCTAAGGGGAAGGAACCCAAAGCAAGCCTTACTAGAATTCTGCAGAAAATCGGGCAGAGTTTCCTTTGTTTTTAGTCCTATCCATAATTTAACCTGTCTTAGAATAAACAACATAACTTTCAAATACTCAAATCAAGATACCATATAAATTTTCAGTCTATTCTCCAAGAAAAATACTAACTTATCTCCCGCAATATGGGAAAAACTCAAAATCCATCACACATCTAAGATGACAAAGAGTTTTCATAGATCTAACAAAATAAATGACTATGAAGCAACTCTAAGAATTCAAAAAAAAGTCCATAACAATGAATAGCTCGTCTCCTATGCGAACAAGTGTGGGACTCACCATGGAATCAACTTGCTACCTTTAGCTAACTAAATCCTCATCAATATCACCTGTATTCTCTTGGAAGAAAAAAATATAGCAAGGAGTGAGATGCTAGGCAGAGAGTAATAATAATAGCCACAACTGTTATTAATAAGGGACAAGTCAGAAAATATGCTAGTAGAATCATCAAAATCATGTAATAAATGCTCTTTCAAGAATTCATAGAAATCCATCTTCTTGTCTCATATAAGCAATTCAACTTAGCTACTCAAAAAATAACCTCGGTAAACTCTTTCATATCAAATCATATACATATCTTCGGGAGGTTTCGAAGAATGAATTATCTAATCGGTAATTGGTATGTCTATCTTCTTAAAAGAATAGATGATAATTTGTAACTTTTACATCGGTAAATCCCTCATCGAGGGATATCGGTAATGGTATGCTAGTTCTACCTTCCGACTAGCAAGGGCTCTATCTGTAATCAGTAATACGAGGTGCACCAGGTCTAACGAACTCGTCGTTAGCTACGGGATTCATCAAGTTCTACTCCCATTAAAACTTTTCTTTATAAACCATATAAGCTTTCCAAAGTAGTACAATGCATGTAAATCTTTGTAATCATATCGTGTCAAAAATTAATGAAAAAAACACATGTAAGAGTACTTATATCTTAAATAAACATCAAATCCTTTCAATAACGGTAATCATCTTAATATCAATATACTTGTCCTATAAAATACAAATAACTATTTCAGTATCATATCAAGTAAAAGGACTTGTCCCATATGCAAATTCAAATCATTCAATAGAAATTCACCTTATAAATCATGTAAAAATCATAAAAACTTATAAAACAGAAATTAGGATTAAGATTACTACTCATAGTACCCGTGTAGAAGTACTAAACTTTTACCTCAAGCAATTCGTAACACTTCCTTCGGTCAATCTATATTCATATAATAAAATCTCATGTTACTTTCTTTGTTCCAGCTAAGTTCATACTAACTTTAGAAATTCTCAATCACTTTTAGGATTTTTTTTCAATTTCTTATCCATTTGATGACATACAATGTAATACCCAAATCATGAGTAATTCAACTAGTTCTTAATCCATCCGTTTTGACATACTTTTGTAATTGTTTGCTCAATTCTTTATCTAAACTTATGCAGGAATCAATTAATCAGCCCCAAACTAGAGTGAATCACTATCTGTGATGATTATGATCTATTTATTTAAGATGCCCAACCCTAGATTCCCAGGTTGTCCTTCTAATAGTCCCTGTTAGAGATTTTTATATGGCCTATACCACTTTCACATTTCCTAATTCATCAACTTCTCCTATTCATATCATTCATTCATCTAATTCAAAGAGAATTCAAAGGATTATCTTCTCAAATTTCAAAATTTTCTCTATTTCTTCTAACCCATGAAGGTTTCTTAAACTCTTAACCTCAATTCTATAGCTATGAAATAAACAAATTAAGTTTACAACTAGGTTTAGGACTTACCTTCCTTGCTCCTCTCCTTAGTTAGAACTTACAACTTTTGATTTTTTCTACTCGTGGTCGTTGTTCTTGGTTGCTGGGATCTAGTCACTCTCTCTCTCTCTTTCTCTCTCTCTCTCTCTCTCTCTCTCTCTCTCTCTCTCTCTCTCTCTCTCTCTCTCTCTCTCTCTCTCTCAGACTCTTAATCAAATCAAGTGGGAGCATAAGTTGAACGGGTGGATGGGCTGAAGCCCAACCCCTTTCTTTCCCCTTTTCTTTTTAAACATAAGAAGCATAAAAAAAGTATAAAACATATATTTGTCCTTTATGATGAGGTGTTACATTCTCCCTATCTTAGGAAATTTGGTCCCCGAATTTAAACAAGTACGTACCTTCGATTTGAAACAAGTGAGGGTATTTGACTCGCATATCATTTTCGGACTCCTAAGTAGCTTCTTCAATGGAATGATTTCTCCATAAGACCTTTACAGACACAATTTCCTCCGAATGTAACTTTCTAACTTGTCTATCAGTAATAGCCATTGGTTCCTTTACATACATTAAATTCTCATCAATTTGTATAGTTGGTGTTTCAAGTATGTGAGAGGAGTCTGGTACATACTTCCTTAACATAGATACATGAAACACTGGATGGATAAAGGACATCATTTGAGGGAGCCCAAGTGATATGCTACTCCTCCTATTTGATCAAGTATCACATATGGGCCTATATACCTCGGGCTCAATTTACCTCTTTTACTAAATCGCGTTACCCCTTTCATAGGAGAGATTCATAAGAAAACTTTATCCCCAACTGCCTGCATGTTACTTTTTTCTGCTTTGAGAAGTGAGCAACCTCCATCTGATTAACTGGACCTTGTCTATGGCTTCTTGAACCAAGTGTGGTCCTAACACCTTAGGCTCTCCAACTCGAACCACCCTATAGGAGAATGACATCGCCTACCATACAAGGTTTCATATGGAACCATCTGAATGTTAGATTGTAAGCTATTATTATTAGCAAATTCAGCTAACAGCAAGTAGGTATCCCAAGTACCTCCAAAATCAAGAATGCAATCCTTCAATATATCCTCTAGGATTTGTATAGTACTTTCTGACTGCCCATCCGTCTATGGGTGAAACGCAGTACTGAGATCTAGTCGTGTACCTAGTGCTTCTTGAAATGATCTCCAAAAGTGTGAAGTGAATTGTGATCCTTTGTCAGAGATGATGGATATTGTGACTCCATGAAGTCGAATAATTTCATTGATAAATATCTAGGCATATCTCACTCCGCTAAAAGTAATCTTTACTAGTAAAAAATGTGCTGATTTTGTTAACCGATCTACAATCACCCATATAGAGTCATAACCTCTCAGGGTACGTGGTATACCAACCACAAAATCCATAGTAACTCTTTCCCATTTTCACTTAGGAATCTGGATCTCTTGTAGTAATCCTACGGGTGGTTGATGCTCCACTTTAACCTGTTGACATGTCAAACAACTAGAAATAAAGTTAGAAACTATTTTCTTTATACCTTCCCACTAGTACAACTGCTTCAAATCTTGGTACATTTTTGTGGAACCAGGGTGTATAGTATATCTGGATTTGTGAGCTTCCTCGAGAATGTCTCATCTTAGCACACCTATGTCTGGTACACATAATCGATCACCTGCTCGAAGCATACCATCACCATCGATAATCATTTTCTTACTTTTACCAGGTGTAACTTCATCTCGATATTTACAAAGCTGCTTATCCTTATATTGAGTAGCTTTTATGCACTCCGCCAATAAAGATTTGGCTTGCACACAAGCTAGTAATGTCTCTGAATTTCCCACACTAAGCTTGACACCTGTACCCTCAAGTTTTTGCATATCTTTCGCTAATCGCCTCTTTTCAGGAGCTATACATTTTCTTCTCATTGCATCGGACACTACATTGGCTTTTCCAGGATGATATAGAATAATAAAATCATAATCCTTCAGTAAATCCATCCACCATTGTTGTCGAAGGTTGAGATCTCTTTGCTGAAAATATACTTTAAGCTCTTGTGGTTAGTATATATTTCACTAGTTTCACCATATAGATAACGCCTCTAAATTTAAGAGCAAATAACACAATGACCATCTCCAAATCATGTGTAGGATAGGTCTTCTTGTGCTTCTTCAATTGTCTCGAAGCATAGGCGATAACGCGACCATTTTGCATAAGAACAAATCCTAAGCCCGCCCTAGAAGCATCACAAAACACCATGAGTCCTCTAGATCCTATTGGTAAGGCTAGTATTGGTGTTGTTGTCAAACATATTTTGAGTTTTCCAAAGCTCTAATCACATTCTTCTGTCCACTAAAATTTCACCTTTTTCTGTGTTATCTTGGTCAAAGGGGCTGCTATTTTGGAAAAATCTTGCACAAAACGCCTATAATAACTTGCCAAACCCAAAAAGTTGTGACTCTCTGTAGGTGAGGTAGGTTTAGGCCATTTTTGCATGGCTTCTACGTTTTCTGGAATCCATTGTAATTCCATTTTTGAATACAACATGCCCCAGAAATGCTACTGAGTTAAGCCAAAATTTACACTTTGAGAACTTAGCATATAGCTTGTGTTCTTGCAATATTTGTAACATAGTTGTCGGATGATTCTTGTGTTCTTCTTGGCTACGAGAATATATATCAGAATATCATTAATAAACACTATCACGAACTTGTCCAAGAAGGGCCTGAACACCCGATTCATTAAGTCCATGAATGCAGCTAGAGCATTGGTCAATTTGAAAGGCATCACGAGATACTCATAATGCCTATATCGAGTTCTAAATACCGTCTTAGAAATATCTTCTTCCCTTATCCGAAGTTGATGATAACCGGATCGAAGATCTATCTTTGAAAAGTGGGCAGCTCCCTGCAATTGATCAAAAAGATCCTTTATATGAGATAAATGATACTTATTATGTATTGTTACCTTATTCAGCTGCCTTTAATTGATGCACATTCTCAAAGATCCATCTTTCTTCTCTACGAACAATACTGGTGCGCCCTATGGGGATATACTAGGTTGGATGAAGCTCTTATCGAGCAAATCCTACAATTGTTGCTTTAGCTCCTTCAACTCTGCTGGTGTCATGCGATATGGAGGTCTAGATATTGGCAATGTGTGAGGAGACAAATCAATACCAAAGTCTATTTCTCATACAAAGGTAATCCTGGCAAATTCTCAAGGAATACATCAGGAAATTCATTCACCACTGGTATCTTTTCCAAGCTAAGTGTTTCTTCTTTAGTGTCCCTTACTATAGCTAACATACCCACGCAACCTTTACTAGTAATTTTTGAGCCTTAATAAGAGATATAATCTTACCAACCTCTGGGACATGACCTCCTTTTAGTATAAAGAAAGGCTCATTTGGCATATCAAATCTAACGATTTTCACATGACAATCTATTGTAGCATAGCAAGGAGATAACCAATCCATACCCATCAACACATCAAAGTCAATTATATCAAGTACAATTAAGTTAGCTAGAGTGTCTCTATCCTCAGATCTAATCTGACAATCATGGTACACATATTCAACTAACAAAGAATCTCCCACAGGAGTAGCAACAAGGAAAGGATGATTCAGCATCTCTGGCTATGGAGCAAACCTCAAAGCAAAGTACTAGGACATATAAGAGTGGGTAGATCCTTCATCAATCAAAGCATATGCATCAAATGAACAAACTAAAATAATACCTATAACCACTGCATTGGAGCCCTAAACATCTTGTCTAGTAAGTGCAAAAACTCTTGATTAGACTCTACCCACATTTCCCTGTCCTTGATTCCCAACAACATGATCTTCGACACCTCAATCGATGTTTCCTATGCTAGTAGTACCTGAAGCATTATGAGTAGTCTGAGTAGGTGTAGTCATCTGAGTAGAGTTCTGGTTTGAGTTTTTCGAAGGTAGAGGACAATCTCTAAGGTGATGCCCTAACTGACCACATTAAAAGCACCCTCCAGTCAAATAACACTGGCCTGCATATGATCTACCACAAGTTAGACAGGATGGAGGAGTAGCATATATTTGATTGGAATATCGATGTCCCTGTGATGAAGGCTGTCCTTGATGTGGTCCATATGTGGACTGCAAAACTGTATCCATCCCTGCCTAAGAGCCCTGATGTTGCCTTCCCCGACCTCCTACCTTGTGATTTGTGCTATAGTAGCCACCAGAAGATCCCCCTGTCTTGGACTTCTTACGGGAATCAAAGGCTGCACATTCCTAACGACCTTTGTCTTCAATCTTTCTTGCTAAATCAACAATCTCTGAATATGTTAATTTTCTTCATATTTGGAGTTACCGCAGTGTATAAACAAGAAACCAATCCATTGAAAAATCATTGAACTCTAGCTACTTCAGCTGTCACTAAGCAAGGAGCATATCTGGATAATTTATAAAATTTAGTGTTATAGGTTGACATATCCATATCTGGAGTTTGTACTAAGCTCTCAAATTGACTTGCATATTTCTCTCTCTGACTTTCAGGAAGGAAATGATCCATGAATAATTTAGTGAACTCATCCCATGTTAGTGGTGCTGCTCCTGTCGCCCGACCTAACAATAAGATCTCATACAATGTGTTATCCATATCCTGTAGTTTGACGCTGCCAGCTCCACAGCTCTCTCACTAGAACATCCTAGCGCCAGTAACTCTATGAAAGTCCCATCTAAGAAACTTTGCGGATTTGCCGAACTATCAGAACCTGTGAACTTTGGTGATTTCAGCTACAAGAATTCCTGCAATGATACCTCTTTATTCCCAAAAGCATAAGTTTGTAAGGACGTGTGAGATGGTGCATGTGTCTAAGAAGACACAACAATATGCTGACCTATCCTCTATTGTCTGTCCATTTGGTTAACCAACCCCTCTATAACTCTCTTCATGGAGGTCATTGCTGCCGTAGTAGCATCACCTTATGATGGAGGAGGGGGAGTTTCACTCATTTCAAGAGTGGCCTCTCTTGTACTTCTCGAAGTGGTGTTGCAATTTCCTGTGGTGACACTATGACCCCTGGCTCGACCATCTCTACGAGATCCACCCCTTCCCCTAGTTGAGGAAGTTAGATGCCTAGTAGAGGTGTCATTGGTGCTTGAGGAACACTTGTCGCAGCCCTGACATTAGATAATTGAGTTCAAGCCATCTGATAAACAAAGCAAATACTATTAGATTCTAATTGCCCAAAACTTGATACACATAAGTAGGAATAAGAAAGAAGGAAAGAGTTTCTGCAGAGGAAGCATGCCAAAGCAAGCCTTACTAGAATTCTATAGAAAATCGGAAAGAGTTTCTACTATATTTAGGCATATCCACAATTTAACCTGTCTCAGAATCAACAAACAACTTCAAACATTCAAATCAAGATATCATATAAATTTTCAATCTATTGTCCAAGCAAAATACTAAGTTATCTTTCACAATAGGGAGAAACTCAAAATCCATCACACATCTAAGACGACAAAGAGTTTTCATAGCTCTAACAAAACAAATGACTATGGACTAACTCTAAGAATTCAAAAAAAAAGGTACACAACAATGAATAGCTTGTTTCCCATGCGAACAAGTATGGGACTCACTACAGAATCAACTTGAAACCTTTAGCTAACTCGATCCTCGCCAATATCACCTGTATTCTCTGGAAAGGAAAATATATATAGTGAGGAGTGAGACTCTAGCTTAGTGAGCAATAATAATAGCCACAATGGTTTCTAATAAGGGACAAGTCAGAAAATATGCTAGCATAATCATCAAAATCATGTAATAAATGCTCTTTGATGAATCCATAGTCAAAATCCATCTTGTTATCTCATATAAGAAATTCAACTTAGCTATTCAGAAAATAACCTCAGTAAATACTTTCATATCAAATCATATACATATATTGGAGAGGTTTCCAAGAATGAATCATGTAATCGGTAATTGGTATATCTATCTTCTTAAAAGAATAGATGATAACTTGTAACTTTCATATCGAAAATCCCTCCTCGAGGGATTCGATAACGGTATGGTAATTCTACTTTCCCACTAGCGAGGGCTCTATCTGTAATCGGTAATACAAGGTGCACCAGGTCTAACAAACCTGCTGTTAGCTACGAGATTCATCAAGGTCTACTCCCATTAAACTTTTTTTTATAAACCATATAATCTTTCCAAAGCATGTAAATCTTGTAATCATATCATGTCAAAACTTAACGAAAGAAAACATATGTAAAAGTACTTATATCTCCAGTAAACGTTGAATCCTTTCAATAACAGTAATTATCTCAATTTCAATATGCTTGCCGTATAAAATACAAATAACTATTTCGGTATCATATCAAGTAAAAGGACTTATAAAAATCATGAAAACTTATAAAACACAAATTGGGGTTAAGATTACTACTCACTATACTCGTGTAAAAGTACCAAACTTGTCACCTTAAGCAATTCGTAATACTTCCTTCGATCAATCTATATTCATATAATAAAATCTTAGGTTACTTTCTTTGTTCAAGCTAAGCTCATACTAACTTTAAAAATTCCCAATCCCTTTTAGGATTTTTTTCTATTTCCTATCCATTTGATGACATACAATGTAATACTCAAACCATGAGTTATTTAACTAGTTCTTAGTCTATCCGTTTTGACATACTTTTATAATTATTTGCTCAATTCTTTATCTAAACTTATGCATGAATCAATTGATCAGCCCCAAACTAGAGTGAATCATTATCTGTGATGATTGTGATGATTATGATCTATTTATCTAAGATGCCCAACCCTAGCTTCCCAGGTTGTCCTTCTAATAGTCCATGTTGGAGATTTTTATATGGACTACACAATTCCTAATTCATCAACTTCTCCTATTCATATCTTTCATTCGTCTAATTGAAAGAGAATTCAAAGGATTATCTTCTCAAATTTCAAAATTTTCTCTATTTCTTCTAACCCATGGAGATTTCTTAAACTATTAACCTCAATTCAATAGCTATGAAATAAACAAATTAAGTTTACAATAGGTTTAGGACTTACCTTCCTTGCTCCACTCCTTAGTTAGACCTTACATCTTTTGATTTTTTTCTCCTCTTTGTCACTGTTCCTGGTTGCTGCGATACAATCGCTAGCTCTCCTCTCTCTCTCTCTCTCTCTCTCTCTCTCTCTTGTTTAGACTCCTAATCAAATTAAGTGGGAATATAAGCTGAAGCTTCAACAAACAACCCCCTTTTTTTACGGGTGGATGGGCTGAAGCCCAGCCCCTTTCTTTCCCTTTTTCTTTTTAAACACAAGAAGCATAATTAAAAAAGTCTAAAAGACATATTTTCCCTTTATGATGAGGTATTACAATTATGTTGGGATTTTATCAAGTATTGATTGATCATGCAGGAATGTCTATTTCAACCTTTCTTTATGAATTGATTTTGTCTATTGATATTATGCATATTTTGAGCTATAAAACTTTGAACTATTATGAGCTTTTGTGATGAATTTCAAGGTATCCTACATGGGGGCTTTACTACTATGTTGGTGGGTTGATTTGTATCGATTTTACTTATATTATTTTATTCTTGAATTGCATGATTTTGAACAAGTATCAAGAACCCATCATGTGTTTGATAAAATAATATAACAAGAATTCTCAAGTTATTGATGATCTATTACATGATTTACAAGTCAAGTGACTATATGATGATTAAAGGCTTCAAGCATGTACTGAATTCATAAAAAGTATCTATGATGGTTCATGTATCAAATTTAGCCCTATGCATTTTGAATATATTGGCTTACGTCTTTGTTACATTGCACCCACATACTTAATACATTCAAACGTACTAACGCATACTCTAAGCTTACATGATATCACCATGTAGGAACTATAGCTCCTATTGATCATCCTCCTCCATGTGGCTAGTTCGATTCTCAGAGAAAGTTTTGTTGAAACCTCAATTTCAAGGACAATATCTACTTATTTCATGTTATGTTAAGACTCCTTCTTATGTTGAACACTTATTATTATGAGGCTCAACCCAGGGAGTGTCTTGGCCCCACTTTTTTCTAAAGTAGAGGTGTTCTTAGATACTATGTATGTATATGCTATGAGGTTGACTCTTCTATGCTTTTATGATTATCAAAGACTTCCTTTAGTCTCATTTTCCTTTTTAATTATGCCTTGTTAATGCTTATTTTTGCTTTCGCGACCAAGAATGTGTGAACGATATACTAAGAGGCTTGTTTGGGGTCACTTTGGGTTCCCCATTCATCGTGTCATGTCTAGGCCCTAGGCTTGGATCCTGGCACTTCATACTAGGTATATTAGGCTAAACTAAAGCATGACATTATTCTCTCATGTTCCATATTGATGGTAATGGATGAGTTAAAAGTCTAATGAGTCTACACACTTGATTCTTGATTATTTTCTTAAAAATTTTATCTATTACATGTATTTTCATATATTGATGATCATCATAAACTTGATTTCCTGAATTATATACTTTACATGAGTTATTGCATAACCCTATATGTTATTTTGTGGAAACATGCATGAATGAACTTGGGGATGGAGCCTAGAGCCTTGACTTGAGTATGTTGATTGTAATATTGATATAAGGTTGAGTTAATTGATCTTGAAGATTCCATGAGTATTTTATAATTGAGTTCTAGAGTTTTGTCCAAATAACTTCTTCTTAATGATGATTTGAGTGCCTGAGTTTTTGAATGAGCATTGAGTTGATGAGTTAATTGAGATTTTAGGCCGAAAGGGCCAATTGAGTTGAGTTTAATGAGATGATGAGAGTCTCCATGAGATTAATTGAGTTGATGAGTACCTCCATGAGGCTAATTGAGATGATTGATTAAGATGGGGAGGATTTTTATGAGCATTAAGTCTTAGGAGAAGTATCGAGCACTGAAATGAGTAAAAATAAAACCAACTCACACTCATTAACTATGTCTCCAAGCGTAGGTGAGGACTAGAACCATTACATTGAGGTTCCCTCTTGAGTTAAGGTCGATGAAAGCAATAGGTGACTTTTTAAGGCTAGATCCCTAGTGGATCAGATTCTTTCTTTACCTAATAAGTATGAAATGGTTGTGGCAACATCAGTGGGATTATTGTACTATCACCGACTTATAAGTGATTGTTGTCGGATAAGAGAAACTTTCAGATAGTCCCAAAACTGAGTACTCTGAGTCAAGTTGAGTTGAATTGAGTTCAATTGAGTTGAGTAGAGTTGATTGATGAGATTTGATTGGTTGATGGGTCACTTGTCTACTCTTTATTCTTGCTTTAGATAGATATTTAACATTCTGATTGAGTATATTCTGAGTTGATGTTATTTCTATATTATTCTACCTATTTCTGTTTCACTCAATTATTTTACATACTCTTCATTCCACGTACTGACGTCCCCTTCAGACTGTATCATTTTATGATGCAGAGGTAGGTATTAAAGATTATCAACAGGCGCATTGTTGAGGATCAGAGCATTCAGCTAAGTTGGTGAGCTTCCTTTACTTTGGAGGATCATTTCTTTATTGTCATCCAGCTAATTAGAGTTAGACTTGAGTTAGCTTTACTTTAGATTTGAGGTAGTCATAGGTTTATCATTGGCATCATTTGATAGTGACAGAGGCTTCATAGACTAGAGTTGAATATTGATGTTCAGACATGTTGAGCTAGTCTCTTTCCTACTAGACTATTTATTTAATATGATATTTGAGACAAGATTGTCCATTGTTATCTTTAGTCTTCCTTTGAGTTATTATGTCGAACGATTGAATGTGATGAGGCCAATGTTCGCTTGGGGACTAGCAATAGTCTCTGAGTGTCGCCCACATCTAGGGAGCCCTCCCGGGGCATGACACTTAATTTTAAACAAAAGATAACTCTAATTTTCTTTTTATTTTAAAATTAAAAAGGAGTATGAATAATATAAAGCATAGTTGGATGTACAAGAGAATGGATGATCAAGGGGATATTAATTCTAGTTTCATAACTAGCATGGATGAATTTATCACGTTTGCATTTTCTCAGAGAAATTGTATGATTGACAATGATATGAGATGTCCGTGTAAGAAATGTCACAATATTAAATATGTGGAGACTGAAATGGTTAAATTGCACTTTTTTAGTTTGAATTTGTTGAGGACTACTTTAATTGGAGGTATCAAGGGGAAAAAGAAATAATCAATGAGATGTCTACTGATTTACATGGTGGTATTCAATCTAAATTAGAATATAATAATCCCCATCGCTAAATGATTTTGGATGCAACTGGACCAAACTTTGGTCAAGCCTCGAGTTGGAAATCTTATATTAATGCAAAATTTGGGTCATCTCATCACTTTCAATTTCCAGTAGAGAGGATCCTAACCCCGATTTCCAAAAGTTTTATGATTTACTACAAGCCACTGATGCAAAATTATATCCTGGTTCTGCACTCTCTCAACTTGCTCTAATTTCTACAATGCTCTAATTTCTAGAATGTTAAATTTTAAATAGAGAATAATTTGTTAAAAAGGGGTTATAATCAAGTGATGCAATTATGAAAAGAGGCTTTACCTGCAGACAATTAAGTACTTGATAGTTGTTATCAGACAAAGAAGTTAGTGCGTAGCTTGGGTTGGCCTATTGAAAATATCGATTGTTGTTCAGGATATATATTGTATTGGGGTGACAATAAGAACCTACATCTTGTAAGTTTTGTGGCCATGAGAGGTATAAACCTCACGTTGGTTCTCGTAAGAGGAAATCGGTTCCTTACAAAAAGTGTATCATTTTCCCCTTATTCCAAAAATACTGAGATTATATGCTTCCCATGCTACAGATGCAAGTCCACCAGGCTTAAGAACATGAGACATTTCTTTGAAAGTACCAAGAAGCTTCGTTAAATAATCAACACTGACCTGCAAGGGCAATCAATGTTCATTAGCTTTTAAAATTTTTTGCAGAGCTAACATGTAAATAGTGATACCTTTACACTCTCTATATTGTGGAAATGCTTTTGGCAGAGGAGAAAGGAACTAATCCTTGTTATATAATTATATAACCTATTACACAGATATAGCAAACCGATCCTTTAACATATTCTTTATTGGTATAACAACTTATTCCTTGACATATTCTTTATTCAGTTGGTTATAAGCACTTTTAATGTATATTTTTTAGCAGAAATATATAGAAATAAAGTATTTTCTCATTTATAAATTATTGAAAAGCATTGATCCAACACCAAGTGAGATTCATTTGCATGTCCATAAAATAATCATGATAGAAAATATTTTATTGGTGAACGAGCACGAATCATGCATGTAAGTCTATCTCTCTATAATCATATTTACTTTATTTATGAAACTAGTGTCATGTCTGACTTGTTTTTATTTAGCACCTATCTTAATTCATAATTTGCAGGGGAATGCATATACCTAGTTAGCTACTGCATGCTCTACGCTTCTTACTTATTTTTTTGCTTAAACTAGTAGCAGTTGTCTTAGAAAAACTTAACTAAGATAGTGTCTTCTTATGTGAGTAAAACAAGTATAACTCTTATCTCTTTGTTTCTAAATTGAATAAGTAAAAGTAGAACAAGGGACCAAGAGGCAAATTCTTATGTGGTCTCCCCTCCAAACCAACCATAATTTGTACCAGCTTAACTAAGATTTAAGTGGATTTAGAAAACTCAAAAGATTAAGTCGAGTGTGCTATAAACCTTAAGAATGAGATTTTGTCGAGGCTGAGAGGCATTAGAGGGTTGTGTACTTTTAGAAGATAATAAACTGCCAGATGATCCATACAAACTGTTTTTAGTTTGACTAATGCTTATCACTCCACCAACTTTCGACTTCAACATTTTTAGCTTGCTATCATTAGCTATACCATCTCCAGCATTCCCTAACTGCCTAACATATGCGATATGCCTGGGACTTGTAGCACTCCTTATATGTCACTCCAGATCCCCCATCCTCCTGTCTCTTTTTAGAATAATCACTTTTAAACCTATTAGCTGAAAAACCTTTAGATAATGAGTAATGTGATGTCAGGATTGACTGATCATGTGATTCACTAGTTGTCAAATTCACTGTCCTAGGTTGCCGAGCTGTCTGACTTATTTTCTTCCAAACAGTAGCAACGAACCCTTTGTATGGACTACCACCACTGTCATCCATGGTGTACAAAAAGAATCTGTGCTACCACAAGCAAATGGGTATCAATTAGATTGTTAAAAGTACACAATACAAAGATAAACTTGAAAATTGCTACATCAACTTAATCAACACAAAAAACAATCAAATGAACACAAGAAAAAATCACCACCAACATCCTTATAACAAAAACTGTTCTCACATTCCAGAACGTAAGCACATTAATCAACACACACCCACATGTCAAGAAAGTTCTTTTTAATAGAAACAATTGACCAACCACAGAATACTCAAACACAACAAAACATAAGACAAACACAAGGAAAGACATCCCCTAAAAGAAGAAAAAAAGCATCAAGAAAGAATTCTCACATTCCACAACAAAAGCACATTAATCAACACATACCCACATGCTAAGAAAGTTTATTTTTTTTACAGAAGAAAATGACTAACTACAACATACTCAAACACAACAAAACATCAAACAAATACATTCATATTGATCAACACACCCTCACAGGAATAAACACCCAGGCACATGATACATAACCAAAAGATAAAAATGCACCTTTTGATGCCTCTTAGTAGATAAAAATATGACTCTAAATGAATCTGAAAACAGATAAAAAATTAAGAAAGATGGATTTTTTCTATAAGCTGTAGTGTTAGAGAAGTAAAGTGGACAAATGGGTGTTGATACAATTGATGAGAGTTTAGTAGTAGTTGTAGTAAAGACAATCCTTTTCATTTTTTTAATTTTATTTTCTTTCAATATGATGAGTTTTTTTCTTCTTGAATTGTCTTATAGCCAAACTGAAATTGGCTGGACTCACTGCTTTACAGATCCCCTCACCACTTTCATCATCTCCACCTCTTCCATTTCAATCCATCCTTCTTCTTCTTCTTGGAGTGATGCAGAAAAGTTGTGAAACTACAAAGAAATGTCAACTTATGATTTTTGTGTTTTAATGCATTATATCTTCATTAAATTTCATTTTATGAAATTATATCATTGATGTTATTGTTGTTGTTACCATATTTTTATAATTATCCATTTTATGGCATGTGCAACACGTATATGTCAAGTCCAAATGCATATTATCATTAAATAGCAATACTATTTAAGCATAGTTTTAAAAAAAAATAATTTTTACATGAAAGAGTATAGTGGACTCTTATGTATCTCAAGTCAAAAAATTCACATGATTGTAAAGTAGTGAAATTCATCATGAACCAAATGTTGACCTTGATTTACAACTTTACTTTTCTGTTGATCCATTTTTCCTTGTTCGAGCGGTTCATGATTTATCTATTTTAATTAATTCTCCAATTATGTTGATAGTATTTACAGTCTCAATTCAAAAATTAGAGAATATATCATCCTTCCTGATAGACAATAGGTAAGAAAGTGACCTAATTTACTTACTTATGTCTTTGGTTTCAATCCTGTTAGGTTCAAATACAAAGTGGTTCGAATTTACTAAGAGAAAATTTGTGACCATAGTAGTGGTTCTTCTTATTATACGTCTGAAGCTAAGGTTTATACAAATGGTATTGGAAAAATAGTGTAGGACATGTCATGTTTAGTTTTGGATGCAGAGCATACGGGGTGAATATCTATCGAAAGCTTAACTTGTTATTTTTTGACGCAAATCGCAATGATCTGCATGATAAAAATTAGGACATGATGTTGTCTCACTTCTAGATTTCATCATTTCACATGATAAAGCTTAATTCATACACTTTTTGTTGTTTAATTCATCTAGATTATGAAAAATATGTTGCTATTAATGAATTTACTAATTATTATTTTTTAATAGGAGAAGCATCAAGAAATATTACAAAATATGGCACAATCTCAATCTAGTATCGATCAGTTTCAAGCATTTTACCAAGCTGCAGGAGGTGAAAAAAAAGAAGAATATATAGTCTTGGATCTCAAGCAAAATTATTTTATGGGCCAAATCTTTGTGCCTCTTTTGGATTTGATGCTTCGGTTTTGAATGCACAAACAACTTCAATACATATGGTTGAGTTTATGAAAAACTGATTCCCTCACTAACTGATCACATGATACCTGTACTTGCTGCATGGGTTTGTGAATTGATTTCTTCAACCTTATCTCAGTCAGACACTCCTATCGAGTAGCTATCATCTATGGCACCTTCAGTTTCTATTTCTCCTGCTCCTCCTACTGCTAATATTGTGGAGGTTCATGCACAGATTTCTGAGGATGATCGTGATTCTCCAATCTCTCGTTAGTTATTTTTGCTCTCAATATATTGCTGTCATTGCAAATGCTTTTAGATTTTTTGCTTAAATATTATTGTGGAGTATTCTTTGAACATGATTATACAATTTTTATTTTTTTACGAATTTGAGACTTCGTAGAAAGTTAATTTATATGAATTAAGTAACTTTTATGTCTTTATAATATACGTTTGAATGAATGTATTCAAAATGTGTGTTTGTAAATTACGATGAATTTGTGAGAACATATTTTCATTGTTAAAAAGTAGAAATGTATCACCAGATGTGGTAATGAAATTAACGGCAAAATATTTTGTTGTCAACAAGATCTGGTGAAAAAATAACTTATCAATTTAGCGACAAAAATCACTAATGCAATAACAAATTTTTATTGTCGCAAACTTTGCCAACATGTAACACTCCACATCTTATGAGTACTAGTCCTATGCATATGGAACATGAAATGACTTGGTCAAATTAGTGCCCATTTTTGAAAGTGCTCGAATTTCAGATTAAAGGGCTATATGTACGTCTGACGCTTAAGACGGTCAAGTGTATATAAGTTTTAGGTCAAATTGAGGAGATCATGGACTTAAATAAAGTGAAATAAGTGAGGTACTTATAGGACTTAGGAAGCTAGCAGGTGAGTCACCTACGTGCTTAGCTTAAATAGGCTAGGTAGACGGAGACGAGACCTGACACCGAAGCTATCCATGTCCGATAATAAATAAAGTCTATGTTAATGCTGTAACTTTAGCCTGTGTTTTAGCATCATAAATGAACAATATTTATACCGTAAGATGAATAATAAAAGGGCCCAAGTGCATTCGCAACTCACTTGATGATTTTGGCCCAAACTAAATTAAGGGACGAGAAAAATGGGCAACCAAGGCCCATCAATTTGAAACCCATTAAGGCCCAAGTGAAAGAGGAAAGAAACTGCATCACTAGCTTAATAAAGTAAGGCTAAAAATGCATAAGTAAGTTGGTCAAGAGGCCCCTTTGGAAAAGATTAAAAATACCTCCTTCAAGTCATTTGACATAGACAATAGTAAACTAGCTTTCCTAAGTTTTTTCTCTACTCTTTCTTAAATTTGCAAAGCAGACACAAGAAACTTTTAGGGTTCTAAGAGAAGCCCTACATCTTTAAGGTAAAGTTAAGTAAAAATACTTGTGTGTTTAGTATGGGTTTACATGAAACACAAAGGGAGTAGGCTGTTTATACTTGTGCTGCAATTTTTGGACAACATATGTTCCATAGATTGTTGTACACTTTTCTTGTTTATTCGGAGACTTTACTCTACTTGGTTGGCTTGATTATGAAGGGAGGTTACTGTTTTAATAAGGTTTAGTTCTGTAATGATGTATCAAGGTTGCTGCACCATTTTTACCTTTTGCAAAAATGAGTTGTTGTGTGATATCATAATTGTGCTCCTAGTAGGAACTTGTGGGATGATAATTGGAGATTGTTGTTTCATGTTCTCCATATACTTTAGAACTATTTTTGGACTATTTTGGGACTGTTCTTTGCGTGTAGATATGGTGAAGATAGTTTGGTTAAAGTTCAAACAAGTTTGAGATTGTTGACGTCCAAATGTAGCAAAAAGACATAATCTTGTGTTGCCTGCATGTCTATTGTGCTGAATTGTTATGTTTTGTGCTTTGTGGATGGTTGTAAGACTGTAACTGGACTATAAAAAGTTGTATATTACATGTGTAGGAGAATGTATACTAGAAAATATGATTAGAGGTGGAAAGATTGAAAGAATATGTGTGGGTTGATAATTACACGTTGGCTGCTTGTACGTTATTTTTCTGAGATTGGATTACCAAGACGTGTTTATTAGCTGCTAATACTAGTTTTATCACCTACTCTATTGTAGATAAATATTTGGAGGAAAGGAAGGTTATTTTGAGGTAATAGCGAGGTGGCACAACAAGGTATGTAAGACTACTCGATTTCATATTACTTCGCATAAAATCCAGATTCTTCCTTGGCATATAGAGACACTTACAAACTCTGACATAACAAATAACTGAGTATCCACTCTTTAACATGTTAATATGCTTCCACACATAGTTATTTGCAAAGCTGCATACATACTTGGATACTAAGAAACATGAGTTCTTTTTGCTAAGTTCATATGTTGTTTCATCTCCAATGCATTTCATCATTTTTGTAACCTACTCTTTTCATTGTATTATTGTTTTGTATAGTTATTTACATTTCACATGCTATATTTATGGTCCTACAACTCAAATATTATGATCTCCAAAAGAAGCATCTCAAAGGTAAATAAAAGATTAAGTAAGTTGCTTATTGATGGGTGGTAGCCCGAGGGTGGAAGAATCACCTAGCATGGGTCGATCCCATATTACTAGAGGTATCCCAAGGGTGAAAGGAAAGACTAGCATGGGTCAATCCTGATATCGATTTGCCACTAATCAGCTAGTCATTTTTATTATATATTGTGCACAAATTATACAGTAATGAAAGGTAAAGTAGTAAAAAGGACATAAAGTACATGACTCCACAATATGACTAAAGGTGGTCTCTTATCCTTACACCAATGCATGATTTCATTTGAGTTTGTACTTCATATACAGTATTTTCCGCCTTACATATTCAGTGTATTATCTTATACTGGCATCCCATACGGGGGACCTGCATTTCATGTTATAGGTACCAGTGCTAGTACATCTCCCCAGTAGGAGTACAGGATATCCAATTGCTATTACTGAGCTCCAGGCTGCTTCGGGGCTTTGTACGTCTATAGCTTATACTTTTGTATAGTATATTTAGTCAGGAGGCGGGGCCTGTCCCTACCCTTATCAGATACTTTCTTTATCTAGAGGGTTTATAGACTATGTAAATTAAAGTGTGGTCATGTCTCGTAGTTTAAACATTGTGGCTCCAATGGCTTATATATGTATCTCCTTTTGGCTTATCATTACTATCTACTTTTCTGAAAGAGTGTTGAATGTAGAAACCCCTTCTAATATTTATAGAAAGTGCATGGTACAGGTTGGCTCTTTCGAGCCTTATCAGCAATGGGTGCCAATCATCCTTAGTGGGACTTTGGGTGTGATAAAAGTGGTATCAGAGCGGGTTGTCTTAAGGAATCTACAAAGCCATATCTATGTAGAGTCGTGTTTGTGAATGTGTTGTGCACCACATTTATAACTAGGAGGCTATGTGACATTTAGGAGTTGTCACTTTCTTTTCATTCTTTAGATTGTGGCATAGAGTCGAGTGTTGTAGGTGGATTGTGTCTAAATTCTAAATTATTTTGTACAACAAGTATACCAAAAACAAGGAAAAGTAAAGGCAAAGGGAAGGAAGTAGAAGTGGTGGTTGTTATACCTAGTCGGGAGAGAGAACGAAATGAGGCTCAAGATGAGTCTCTCTCATAGACATCTTCAACCCCTCCATCTCTTGATGAACCAAGAAGAAGTGAAATTCCCCCAGAACCACCAATCGATGCCACCGTGCAGGAACTGAGAAATATAGTCCAACTATTGACTCGTATAATTGCTGGGCAAGGTCTAAGATAAGAAGTCTGAGTCATAGGTGCAGGTGGTGCAAATAGGGCAACTAGCACGAGAATACGTGACTTCCTTAATTTGGACCCTCCATTTTTCACTGGATTAGATCCTAATGAAAATCCATAAGACTTTATTGATCAGATCCAATGCACTTTAGATGTTATGCATATGAGTGGTATAGAAGAAGTGGATCTAGTGACATATAGATTGAAGGGTATGGCTATATTGTGGTATGAAGCTTGGAAGCAATCTAAGGGTATAGATGCACCTCCAATTACCTGGAAGGAGTTCAAAGAGGCATTTCTTGACAATTAACTGCCATTAGAGATCCGAGAGGCCCGTGCAGATCAGTTCCTGAATCTCCACCAAGGGAATATGAGCATGAGGGAGTATAGCCTTCAATTCAATTCCCTGACTAATTATACTCCTAATGTAGTTGCTACTATGGAAGATAGAGTTCATCGATATATGGATAGGTTGGATTAATATCTGGTTAGAGACTACACCATTGCTTCTTGAAAAAAGACATGGATATAGCGAGGATGAAAACTTTTGCACAGAAACTAGAGGATCAAAGGTAAAGAAGAAAGGCACAAGAGTTGGAAAGGGGGGCAGTCCAAGGGGGCTAGATCTATGGGGCAGTTTACACCACCCCAAGGTGAGCTTAGGCCTTGGTTTTCCTGTTATACTTCTAGGCCATTATTCTCCTACTCTGCAGCTAGAGCTACACCGCAACTCCAACAGTCTAGAAGTAATAGGTTTTGTCGATGAAGTGAAGAACAAGTTGCACAAACAACATGATATTTTGTAGGTAAGCAAATGATTCCTAGGCAGCCTTGCAAATAATATGGCATAAGTTATTTAGGTATATGTCATTTTAAGACAGATGCTTGTTATTAGTGTGGTATGTCGGGGCATATGATGAGAGGTTGCCCAAGGAAACACATGAGTGATATAACACAACCTACTGGGTCAGTTGTTGCATCATCATCACCAGTTCCTCCATTAGTTAGGGGTCGGCAGGAACCTATAGGTCATGATAGAGGTGTTAGAGGGGCAGCTAACTCTAGTGGAGTCTAGAATCACACTTATACTCTGGATAGTTGGCAAAATTTGGAAGCTTCACCCTATGTGGTCATAGGTACATTGTCCATCTTTTCACATAATGTATATGCATTGATTGACCCTAGTTCTACACTATCGTACATCACTTCACTAGTTGCTGCGAAGCTTAAGAGGACACCTAAATTATTCAAAATACCATTTGAAGTGTCTATGCCAACCGGTAATCTATTATAGCTAGGAGGATTTATTATGACTGCGTAGTAATTATTTGTGATTGTGGTACATTGGCTGACCTTATTGAGTTAGAAATAGTAAAATTTGATGTTATAATGGGTATGGATTGGTTAGCTTCTTGTTATGCCATTGATTACCGAACTAAGAGAGTGTACTTTCACACTCCAAATGAGGCAATTTTTGAAAGGCAAGGCAATATTGGGGCACCAATGGGTAAGTTTATTTCTTATTTTAAGGCAAGAAAGATGATATCCAAGGGATATCTATGTCATCTAGTTAGAGTGAGGGATATGGAGGTAGAATTACCAACTTTTCAATCAGTTCCAGTAGTAAATGGATCTGTTGATATGTTTCTTAAAGAGATCCTAGGGTTACCTCCAGAATGAGAAGTAGATTTTGGTGTTGTCTTACTTCCAGGCTCTCAACCTATTTCTATCCCTCCATATAGAATGGCCCGGTAGAATTACGTGAATTAAAAGAGCAGTTAAAAGACTTTCTGGAGAAGGGTTTTATAAGGCCTAATGTGTCCCCTTGGGTGCACCAGTGTTATTTGTATGTAAAAAGAATGAAATCTTGAGAATGCATAGCGACTATCGACAATTGAATAGGATGACAATTAAGAAGAAATACCCCGTCCCTAGGATTGATCATTTATTGGATCAGTTACAGGGTGCCAAATGCTTTTCAAAAATTGATTTGAAGTCAGATTATCATCTATAAGGGTGAAGGAGAAAGATATACCCAAGACAGCATTTAGGACTTGTTGTGGTCACTTTGAATTTCTTGTTATGTCATTTGAGCTAAAAATGCACTGACAGTTTTTATGGATTTGATGAACAGGATATTCAAGCCATTCTTGGATGTGTTTGTGATAGTATTTATAGATGATATTGTGGTTTATTCAATATCTGGAGAAGACCATGCAAATCGTTTACGACAAGCATTGAACGTTCTTCGTGATCTACATTTGTACGCCAAGTTTTCTAAATGTGAATTTTGGTTAAAATCCATGGCATTCTTGGGTCATATTGTATCTAATGAAGGAATAAGGGTTGATTCACAAAAGATAGAGGCTGTGAAAGATTGGCCAAGGCCAACAACACCCATGGAGTTTGAAGCTTCCTAGGGTTGGCAAGTTATTACAGGATGTTTATTGAGGGTTTTATTCTATTTACGCATCTCTAACAAAGTTGACACGTAAGACAACTAAGTTCTAATGGAATGATGCGTGTGAAAGAAGCTCCCAAGAGTTGAAAAATATGCTAACTTCTGCACCTGTGCTAGTGCTCTAGAAGTCACAGAGGGGCATGCAATGTATTGCGATGCTTCAAAAGTTGGCTTAGAGTGTGTACTAACACAATATGGTAGGGTAATTATTTATGCCTCTAGACAACTATGACAGCATGAGAAAAACTAACCAACAAATGACCTTGAGCTAGCAACGGTTGTGCTTGCTCTAAAAATATGGCGCCACTATTTTTATTGGGTTCACGTTGATATATATACTAATCATAAGAGTTTGTCATACATCTTTAAGCAGAAAGACCTGAATTTAAGGAAGCAGCGATGGCTAGAGCTATAAAAGATTACGACATAGATATGCTATACCATCTAGGGAAAGAAAATGTGGCAGCCGATGCTCTGAGTCATAAGGCAATCATGAATATTAGTGATCAGACCATGGTAAATCAAGAATGGATAAAGATCTGCGTGAAATAGTCAGTTTGGGAGTTCGCCTTCTTGAAACTCGAAAGGAAGGCCTTGTTGTGTATAATGCTGCAGAATCTTCATTAAAATGGAGGTGAAAGAAAAGTAGTTCAAGGATCGTGTTCTACAAAGGCTTAAGGAATAGGTGAGTCAGGTTACAATGAAGAGCTTTGAAAATACACAAAATGGAGTACTTTATTGCCAAAATAGATTATGTGTGCCTGATATTAATGGACTAAGAAGGAGGATAATGGATGAAGTCCATCATTCAAGAGATTCTATCCATCCAGGATCAACTAAGATGTATCATGACCTGAAGGGAATATTTTGGTGGGAGGTATGAAAAAGGACCTTGCAGAATTTGTGGCTCAATTTTCGAATTGCCAACAAGTCAAAGTAGAGCCCCAAAAGCTGGGAGGTTATATACAGTGTATAGAGCTTCTAATATGGAAGTGGGATATAATCAACATGGATTTTTTTACTGGATTGCCTCGCTCACTCTAGAAGTTTGACTCTATATGGGTAATAGTTGATATACTCACAAAGTTAGCACACTTCTTGCCAGTTAAGAGTGATTATACAGCTGAAGAGTATGCAAAGTTATACTTCAAAGAGATAGTCAGGCTACATATGCTCCCAATCTCTATTATATCCGATCGGGGAGCTCAATTCACTGCAAAGTTTTGGAAGTCCTTGTAGAGGAGTTTAGGAACACAAGTGAATTTGAGTACAACTTTCTATACTCAAATAGACGGTCAAGCAGAACGCACCATTCAAATACTTGAAGATATGTTATGGGCTTGTGCATTAGACTTCAAGGGTCGCTAGGTGGACCATTTTCCACTTATTGAATTTTCCTATAATAATAGCTACCATTCAAACATCAAATGGAACTTTATGAAGTTTTATATGGAAGGAAATGTAAGTCACCAATCGGATGGTTTGAAGTAAGTGAAACCATCTTTCTTGGGCTAGATCTTGTATAGCTAGCTATGAGAAAAGTTAGGGTAATACAACAACAGCTAGAAACAGCCCAAAGTCTTCACAAATCATATGTAGATGCTAGGAGGAGAGGACTAAAATTTTCAATAGGGGATTGGGTATTCATAAAGGTATCTCCAATAAAAGGTGTCATGAGATTTGTTAAGAAAGGAAATTTGAGCCCGCGTTACATAGGGCCATATAAAATTGTTAAGAAGTTAGGGTGGGTTGCATATGAATTAGAGCTACCCCAAGAGCTTTCAATGGTTCATCTAGTTTTTCATGTCTCAATGCTTCGAAAATGCATAGTTGACCCATACAGTATAACTCCTATTAAAGATGTGTAGGTTACAGAAAATCTCACCTATGAAGAGGTACCTATTGCTATTCTAGATCGTCAAGTTAGAAAGCTAAAAAATAATGAAATAGCTTCAGTAAAAGTACTTTGGAGGAAGCAGCAAGTAGAAGAGATAACATAGGAGGCTGAAGAAGCGATGAGATCTAAGTACCCCTATTTATTTGAAGCTAAAAAAGGAAGTCCAACATGTAAAGTTGGGGCATTAATAGGTATGTGTGTTTGAATACTTATTGTGTTGTCAAAACTTTGTTTAAGTAAAGGTTTGGACTTGGTTAAACTATCCTATTATGCTAACATTCGAGGATGAATGTTCCTAAGAAGGGGGAGGATGTAACACCCCACGTCTTACGTGTACTACTCTTATGGATATGGAACATGACATAGCTTGGTCAAATTAGTGCCCATTTTTGGAAGTGCTAGAATTTCAGATTAAAGGTTTACATGTATGTCTAATGCTTAAGAGGATCGAGTGTATATATGTTTTAGGTCAAATTGAAGAGATTCTGGCCTTAAATGAAGTAAAAAAGAAGTGAGGTACTTGTAAGACTTAGAAAGCTACTAGGTGAGTCACATACGTGCTTTGCTTAAATAGGCTAGGTTGACGGAGATGAGGCCCGACACTGAATCTGTCCAAGATCGATAATGCATAAATTCTGTGTTAATGGTGTAACTTTAGCTCATGTTTTAACATCATAATGAACAATTTTATAACCCAAGATGAATAATAAAAGGGCTCAAGTACATTGACAAATCACTTGATGGTTTGGGCCCAAACTAAGTAAAAGGAAAAGAGAAAAATAGGCAGCCAAGGACCATCAATTTGAAACCCATTAAGGCCCAAGTTAAAGGGGCAAGAAGCCCCTTTTAAAAATGATTAAAAACAGCTCCTTCGAGTCATTTGACATAGACAAAAAAATTAGCTTTTCTAAGTTTTCTCTCTACTCTTTCTTAACTTTTCAAAGTAGCCATAATAAATTTTAAGGGTTTTTGGAGAAGCCCTACACCTTGAAGGTAAAGGCAAGTAAAAATACTTGTGTGTATAGTATGGTTTTTCATGAAAAATAAAATGAATAGGCTGGTTATACTTGTGCTGGAATTTTTGGACAATAAAAGAAATAGGCTGGTTATACTTCCGAGAAAATGAGGAGTTGTATGATATCATAATTATGCTCCTAGTAGGAACTTGTGGGCTGATAGTTAGAGATTTTTGTTTCTTGTTCTCCATATACTTTAGAACTGTATTTGGACTGATTTAGGACTACGTTTTGTGTATAAACATGGTGACAATAGTTTAGTTAAAGTTTAAACAGGTTTGAAATTGTTGACGTCAAAATGTAGCGAAAAGATATAATATTACGCTACCTGCTTGAGTATTGTGTTGAATTGTTATATGTTATTCTTTGTGGGCAGTTGGAAGAAAGTTATGGTACTAAATCAAGATGTACATGATATGTGTAGGAGAATGTGTACTAGAAAATACGATTAGAGGTGGAAAGGTTGAAAGAATACTTGTCAGTTGATAATTACACGCTTGTTGCTCGTGCATTATTTTTTATGAGATTGGACTACCAAGACATATTTATTAGCTGCTAATACTAGTTTTATCACCTACTCTATTTTAGAAAAATATTTGGAGGAAAGGAAGGTTATTTCGAGGTAACAGTGAAGTGGTACAATGAGGTATGCAAGACTACTCGATTTCGTATTACTTGGCATGAAATACAGATTCTTCCTTGGCATATAAAGACACTTACAAACTCCAACATAACAAATAACTGTGTCTATACTCTTTAACATATTCGTATGCTTCCGCACATAGCCATTTGCAAAACTGCATACATATTTTGATACCAAGATACATGAGTTCTTTTTGCTAAGTTCATGTGTTGTTTCATCTCCTACGCATTTCATCATTTTTGTAACCTACTCTTTTCATTGTATTATTGTCTTGTATAGTTATTTACATTTACATGCTATATTTATGGTCTTATAACTCAAATATTATGATCGCCAAAGAATCATCTCAAAGGAAAATAAAAGATTAAGTAAGTTGTTTATTGATGGATGGTAGCCCAAGGGTGGAAGAATCACCTAGCATCGGTCGATCCTATATTATGGGAGGTATCGCAGGAGTGAAAGGAAAGCTTAGCATGGGTCGATCCCGATATTGATTTGTCACTGATCAGCTGGTCATTTGTGTTACATGTTGTGTACAGGTTATTTAGTAATGAAAGGTAAAGTAATAAAAAGAACATAAAGTACATGGCTCCACAATATGACTAAACATGGTCTCTTATCCTTACACTAGTGCGTGATTTCGTTTGAGTTTGTACTTCCCGCCTTACATATTCAGTGTATTATCTTGTACTGGCGTCCCATACGGGGGGGCCTTCATTTCATGTTGTAGGTACAGGTGCTAGTACATCTTCCTAATAGGAGTATAAGATACCCAGCTGCTATTACTGAACTCCAGGCTACTTCGAGGCTTCATATGTCTAGAGCTTATACTTTTGTATAGTATATTTAGTCAGGAGGCGGGGCCTTTCCCACCCTTATCAGATACTTTCTTTATATAGAGGCTTTATAGACCGTGTAAACTAAAGTGTGGTCATGTCTTGTAGGCATTGTGGCTCCAATGGCTTAGTTATATGTATCTCCTTTTGGCTTATCATTACTGTCGACTTTTCTGAAAGCGTGTTGAATGTGGAAACCTCTTATAATATTTATAGAAAGTGCATGGTATAGGTTGGCTCTTTCGAGCCTTATTGGCAATGGGTGTCAATCCGCCTTAATGGGACTTTGGGTGTGACAAAAGTGGTATCAGAGCGGGTCTCCCTAACGAGTCTACAAAGCCATATATATGTAGAGTCTTGTTTATAGATGTGTTGTGCACCACATTTATAAACAGGAGGCTACGTGACATTTAGGAGTTGTCACTTTTTTTTCATTCTTTAGATTGTGCAATAGAGTGAAGTGTTGTAGGTGGATTGTGTCTAAATTCTAAATTATTTTGTACAACAACTATACCTGAACCAAGGAAAAGTAAAGGCAAAGGGAAGGAAGTAGAAGTGGTGGTTGGTATACCTAGTCGGGTGAGACAACGAAATGAGGCTCAAGATGAGTCTCTGTCATAGATATCTTCAACCCCTCCAGCTCCTGATGAACCAGGAAGGAGTGAAATTCCCCCAGAACCACCTACCGATGCCACCGTGTAGGATCTAAGAAATACAGTCCAACTATTGACTCGTATAGTTACTGGCCAAGGTCAAAAACAAGAAGGCCGAGTCATAGGTGCAGGTGGTGCGAATAGGTCAACTAGCACTAGGATACGTGACTTCCTTAATCTGGACCCTCCATCTTTTACTGAGTCAGATCCTAATTAAGATCCACAAGACTGTATTGATCAGACCTAATGCACTTTAGATGTTATGTATATGAGTGGTATAGAAGCTGTGGAGCTAGTGACATATAGATTGAAGGGTGTGGCTATATTATGGTATGAAGCTTGGAAGCAATCTAAGGGTATAAATGCACCTCTAACTACTTAGAAGGAGTTCAAAGAGGCATTTCTTGACAATTAACTACCGTTAGAGATCCGAGAGGCCCATGCAGTTCAGTTCCTAAATCTCCACCAAGGGAATATGAGCGTGAGGGAGTGTAGTCTTCAATTTAATTCCCTAACCAAGTATACTCCTAAATGTATTTGCTACTATGGAAGATAGAGTTCATCGATATATGGATAGGTTGGATTCATATTTGGTTAGAGACTACACCATTGCTTCTTGAATAAAGACACGGATATACCGAGGATTCAAGCTTTTACACAGAAATTGGAGGATCAGAGGAAAAGAAGAAAGGCACAAGAGTTGAAAGGGGGAAGTCCAAGAGGGCTAGATCTATGGGGCAGTTTACACCACCCCAAGGTGAGCTTAGGCCTTGGGTTTCCTAATATACTTCTAGGCCATCATCCTCCTACTCTGCAGATAGTGCTCTACCACAACTCCAAGGGTCTAGAAGTAATCAGTTTTGTCAATGAAGTGAAGAACAAGTTGCACAAACAATAGGATATTTAGTAGGCAAGCAAATGACTCCTAAGAAGCCTTACAAATAATATGGGAGAAGTTACTTAGTTATATGTCATGTTAGGATAGATGCTTGTTATTAGTGTGGTATGTCAGGTCATATGATGAGAGATTGTCCAAGGAAACGCATGGGTGATATAACACAACCTACTGGGTCAGTTGTTGCATCATCATCACCAGTTCCTCCATTAGATAGGGGTCGGCAGGAACCTACAGGTCGTGGTAGAGGTGTTAGAGGGGAAACTAGCTCTAGTGCAAAATCACACTTATGCTCTAGATAGTTGGCAAAATTTGGAAGCTTCACCCGGTGTGATCACAGGTACATTGTCTATCTTTTCACATAATGTATATGCATTGATTGACCCTAGTTCTACACTGTCATACATCACTTTACTAGTTGCTGTGAAGCTTAAGAGGATAGCTAAATTATTGAAAATACCATTTGAAGTGTCTACACCAACCGGTGAATCTGTTATAGCTTACTATGAATGCGTAGTAATTATTTGTGACCATGACACATTAGCTAACCTTATTGAGTTAGAAATAGTGAAATTTGATGTTATAATGGTATGGACTGGTTAGCTTCTTGCTATGCCATTGATTGCTGAACTAAGAGAGTGTACTTCCACACTCCAAATGAGGCAGTTCTTGAAAGGAAAGGCAATATTGGGGCACCAAAGGGTAAGTTTATTTCTTATTTTAAGGAAAGAAAGATGACATCCAAGGGATATCTATGTCTTCTAGTTAGAGTGAGGGATATGGAGGTAGAATTACCAAATCTTCAATCAGTTCCAGTAGTAAATGGATCTGTTGATATGTTTCTTAAAAAGATCCTAGGGTTACCTCCAGAACGAGAAGTAGATTTTGGTGTTGTCTTACTTCCAGGCTCTCAACCTATTTCTATCCCTCCATATAGAATGGCCAGGTAGAATTACGTGAAGTAAAAGAGCAGTTAAAAGACTTTCTGGAGAAGGGTTTTATAAGGCCTAATGTGTCCCCTTGGGTGCACCAGTGTTATTTGTACGTAAAAAGTATGGAATCTTGAGAATGTGTATCGACTACCAATAATTGAATAGGGTGACAATTAAGAAGAAATGCCCCCTCCCCAGGATTGATGATTTATTTGATCAGTTAGAGGGTGCCAAATGCTTTTCAAAAATTGATTTGAGGTCAGGTTATCACCAATAAGGGTGAAGGATAATGATATACCGTCAGCATTTTGGACTTGCTATGGTCACTTTGAATTTCTTGTTATGTCATTTGGGCTAACAAATGCACTGACATTTTTTATGAATTTGATGAACAGGGTATTCAAGCCATTCTCGGATGTGTTTGTGATAGTATTTATAGATGATATTGTGGTTTATTCAAAATCGGGAGAAGACCATGCAAATCGCTTACGACAAATACTGAAGGTTCTTCCGTGATCAATAGTTGTATGCCAAGTTTTCTAAATGTGGATTATGGTTAAAATCCATGGCATTCTTGGGTCATATTGTATCTAATGAAGGAGTAAGGGTTGATTAACAAAAGATAGAGGCTGTGAAAGATTGGCCAAGGCTAACAACACCCATGAAAGTTCGAAGCTTCCTAGGGTTGACAAGTTATTACAGGAGGTCTACTGAGGGTTTTTCTTTTATTTCTGCATCTCTAACAAAGTTTACACATAAGGCAACTAAGTTTCAATGGAATGATGCATGTGAAAGAAGCTTCCAAGAGTTGAAAAGGAGGCTAACTTCTGCACCTGTGCTAGTTCTCCAGAAGGCAGAAAGGGGTATGCAATGTATTGCGATGCTTCAAGAGTTGGCTTAGGGTGTGTGCTGACACGATATGGTAGGGTAATTGTTTATGCATCTAGACAACTACGACAACATGAGAATAACTACCCAACAAATGACCTTGAGCTATGAACGGTTGTGTTCACTCTAAAAATATGGTTCCACTATTTTTATTGGGTACACGTTCATATATATGCTAATCATAAGAGTTTGTCATACATCTTTAAGTAGAAAGACCTGAATTTAAGGCAGAAGAGATGGCTAGAGCTACAGAGGATTATGACATGGATATACTATACCATTCAGGAAAAGCAAATGTGGCAGTCGATGCTTTGAGTCATAAGGCAATCATGAATATTAGTGATCAAACTGTAGTAAATCAAGGAATGGCTAAAGATTTGCATGAAATAGTCAGTTTGGGAGTTCACCTTCTGGAAACTCAAAAGGAAGGCATTATTATGTATAATCCTACAAAATCCTCATTAAAATGGAGGTGAAAGAAAAGCAGTTCAAGGATCATGTTCTACGACGACTTAGGGAAAAAGTGAGCCAGGGTACAATGAAGGGCTTTGAACTTACAAAATGGAGTACTTTATTGCCAAAATAGATTATGTGTGCCTGATATTAATGGACTAAAAAGGAGGATAATGCATGAAGCCCATCATTCAAGACATTCCATCCATCCAGGATCAACTAAGATATATCATGACCTGAAGGGAATGTTTTGGTGGGGAGGCATGAAAAAGGACCTTGCAGAATTTGTGGCTCAATGTCTGAATTGCCAACAAGTTGAAGTAGAGCACCAAAAGTCGGGAAGTTATATACAGTGTATAGAGCTTCTAACATGGAAGTGGGATATAATCAATATGGATTTTGTTATTGGATTGCCTCGCTCATTCTAGAAGTTTGACTCTATATGGGTAATAGTTGATAGACTCGCAAAGTTAGCACACTTCTTGCCAGTTAAGAGTGATTATACAGCTGAAAAGTATGCAAAGTTATACTTCAAAGAGATAGTGAGGCTACATGGGCTCCTAATCTCTATTATATCTGATCGGGTAGCTCAATTCACTACAAAGTTTTGGAAGTCCTTGTAGAGGAGTTTAGGAACATAAGTGAATTTGAGTACAACTTTCCATCCTCAAACAGACGGTCAAGTAGAACGCACCATTCAAACACTTGAAGATATATTATAGACTTGTGCATTAGACTTCAAGGGTTGCTGGGTGGACCATGTGCCACTTATTGAATTTGTATATAATAATAGCTACCATTCAAGCATCAAAATAACACTTTATGAAGTTTCGTATTGAAGGAAATGTAGGTCACCAATCGGATGAGTGAGTGAAACCATCTTTCTTGGTCCAGATCTTGTATAGCAAGCCATGAAAAAAGTTAGGTTAGGGTAATACAACAATGGCTAGAAATAGCCCGAAGTCATCATAAATCATATCCAGATGCTAGGAGGAGAGGACCAGAATTTCCAGTAGGGGATTGGGTATTCATAAAGGTATCTCCAATGAAAGGTCATGCGATTTGTTAAGAAAGGAAAATTGAGCCCGCGTTACATAGGGCCATGTAAAATTATTAAGAGGTTAGGGCAGGTTGCATATGAATTAGAGCTACCCCAAGAGCTTTCAATAGTTCATCTGTTTTTCATGTCTCAATGCTTCGAAAATACATAGGTGACCCACCTAGTACAACTCCTATTGAAGATGTGCAAGTTACAGAAAATCTCACCTATGAAGAGGTACCTATTGCTATTCTAGATCGTCAAGTTACGAAGACAAAAAAATAATGAAATAGCTTCAGTAAAGGTACTTTGGAGGAACCAGCGAGTAGAAAAGATAACATTGGAGGCTGAGGAAGTGATGAGATCTAAGTACCCTTATTTATTTGAAGCTAAAAGAGGAAGCCCAACATGTAAAGTTGGGGCATTAATAGGTACATGTGTTTGAATACTTATTGTGTTGTCAAAACTTTGTTTAAGTAAAGGTTTGAACTTGGTTAAGCTATCCAATTATGCTAACATTCGAGGATGAATGTTCCTGGGGGGAGGATGTAACACCCCACATATTATGTGTATTAGTCCTATGCCTATGGAACATGATATGGCTTGGTCAAATTAGTTCTCATTTTTGAAAGTGCGAGAATTTCAGATTAAAGGTTTATATGTATGTCTAACGCTTAAGAGGATCGAGTGTATGTAAGTTTTAGGTCAAATTGAGAAGATTCTAGCCTTAAATGAAGTGAAGGAAGTGAGGTGCTTGTAGGACTTAGGAAGCTAGCAGGTGAGTCACATACGTAATTAGCTTAAATAGGCTAGGTAGACGAAGACGAGGCCCAACACCAAATCTGTCCAAGACCAATAATGAATAAACTCTGTATTGATGGTGTAACTTTAGCTCATATTTTAACATCGTAAATGAACAATATTTAAAACCCAAGATGAATAATAAAAGGTCCTGACACCGAATCTGTCCAAGACCAATAATGAATAAAGTCTGTATTAATGGTGTAACTTTACCTTATGTTTTAACATCGTAAATGAACAATATTTACAACCCAAGATGAATAATAAAAGGGCTCAAGTACATTCACAAATCACTTGATGGTTTGGGCCCAAACTAAGTATAGGGACAAGAGAGAAATAGGCAGCCAAGGCCCATCAATTTGAAATCCATTGTGGCCCAAGTTAAAGGGGAAAGAAGCTGCATCACCAACTTAATAAAATAAGGCTGAAAATGCATAAGTAAGTCGAGCAAGAGGCCCCTTTTAAAAAGGATTAAAAACATCTCCTTCAAGTCATTTGATATAGACAAAAAAATCAGCTTTTCTAAGTTTTCTCTCTACTCTTTCTTAACTTTGCAAAGCAGCCACAAGAAATTTTTAGGGTTCTTGGAGAAGCCCTACACCTTGAAGGTAAAGGCAAGTAAAAATACTTGTGTGTATAGTATTATTTTTTATGAAAAGCAAATTGAATAGGCTGGTTATACTTGTGTTAGAATTTTTGGACAACAAAAGAAATAGGCTGGTTATACTTCCGTAAAAATGGGTTGTTCTACGATATCATAATTGTGCTCCTAGTAGGAGCTTGTGGGATGATAGTTGGAGATTTTTGTTTCATGTTCTCCATATACTTTAGAACTATTTTTGGACTGATTTAGGACTACGTTTTGTGTATAAATATGGTGGGAATAGTTTAGCTAAAGTTTAAACAGGTTTGAGATTATTGACGTCGAAATGTAGCGAAAAGACATAATGTTACACTGCCTGCTTGTGTATTGTGATGAATTATTATATGTTACGCTTTCTGGGTGGTTTCAAGACAGTTATGGTACTAAATTAAGATATACATGATATGTGTAGGAGAATGTGTACTAGAAAATTCGATTACAGGTGGAAAGATTGAAAGAATACTCGTGAGCTGATAATTACACACTTGCTGCCCGTGCATTATTTTTTATGAGATTGGACTACCAAGACGCGTTTATTATCTGCTAATTACTAGTTTTATCACCTACTCTACTTTAGATAATTATTTGGAGGAAAGGAAGGTTATTTCGAGGTAATAGTGAGGTGGTACAATGCGGTATGTAAGGCTACTCGATTTTGTATTACTTGGCATGAAATCCAGATTCTTCCTTAGCATATAGAGACACTTACAAACTCTGGCATAACTAATAACCGTGTCTCTCCTCTTTAACATGTTCATATGCTTCCATGCGTAGTTATTTGCAAATTTGCATACATACTTGGATACCAAGATACATGAGTTCTTTTTGCTAAGTAAGTTCATGTGTTGTTTCATCTCCTATGCATTTCATCATTTATGTAACCTACTCTTTTCATCATGTTATTGTCTTGTATAGTTATTTATGTTTCATATGCTATATTTATGGTCCTACAACTGAAATATTACGACTATCAAAAGAATCATCTCAAAGGTAAATAAAAGATTAAGTAAGTTGCTTATTGTTGGATGGTAGCCCAAGGGTGGAAGAATTACCTAGCATGGGTTGATGCCATATTATAGGGGGTATCCCAGGGGTGAAAGAAAAGCCTAGCATGGATCAATCCCAATATTGATTTGTCACTGATCAGCTGGTCATTTGTATTATATGTTGTGCACTGATTATACAGTAAATAAAGGTAAAGTAATAAAAAAGACATAAAGTAAATGAACCCACAATATGAGTAAAGGTGGTTTCTTATCCTTATATCAGTGCATTATTTCATTTGAGTTCTTACTTCATATACAGTACTTCTTGCCTTACATATTCAGTACATTATCTCGTACTGATGTCCCTTACGGGGGACCTGCATTTCATGCAGCAGGTACAGGTACTAGTACATCTCTCTAGTAGGAGTACAGGTTATCCAGTTGCTATTACTGAGCTCCAGATTGCTTCGGGACTTTATATGTCTAGAGCTTATACTTTTGTATTGTATATTTAGTTACGAGGTGGGGCTTTTCCCGATCCTTATAAGATACTTTTCCTTATCTAGAGGCTTTGTAGACTATGTAAATTGAAGTGTAGTCATGTCTCGTACTTTAGATGTTGTAGCTCTAATGACCTAGTTATATGTATCTCCTTTTGTCTTGTCATTACTGTCTACTTTCCTGAAAGTGTATTGAATGTGGAAACCCCTTATAATAATTATAGAAATTACATGCCTTATTGGCAACGGGTGCTATCGGCAATGGGTACTTGTCTGCTTTAATGGAACTTTGGGTATGACATAACAGAATTTGATTTATCGCAAATCTGTCGCTAAAGCATCAACGGGTTTAGTTTTTGTCTTTAACTGTTTCCTACGTGCATAATACCGATGGATGATATTTTGTTGTTAATCCGTCGGTAAACTAAAATGGCGAAAAAATATATTATTTTGCGATGAATTTTGTCCGTCGCTAAATACTATTTTTCGTAGTGAAAAAGAGACACAAAAGTAGGGGCGAGTACAATCCACATGTACCAAGTAAATTCAACTAATTAGGTATTATTAATTTGATCAACTTATGAAATAAAACTACAAAATACTTTCACCTTCATGAAGAAAGGTCCCGCTCCAGTATCAATGCGCAAATTCATTTGTGATATTTATTTTAACTCCCACGATATTTTTTGTGGTAGTTTTATTATAGAGGTTAGAAGATCACCACAATCTTTTATAGTTTGTAGCAATTCTCAACTCTTAAAAAATTATTAAATTCGTTACTTTAGAAATTATATATATAAGGTAAAATATTTTAATTTAGTTACTAGTTGATAAAAAATAAAAAGCTTGTTCTATGCAAAAAAAAATTTTTATCTCATTTTTATTTAAACCCAAATCCAACTAAAATTCTAATACCTTTCCCTCCAAAATATTAAAAATAGCCAAAAAATAAATTTTCCTCTAAAACTACAAATTCAATAAAATAACGAGTCCATACCATATCTCTTTCCCCTTAACCCACTACATGACACACCCAAATTCCATTTTTCTTTCCCCTTAATCTATTGGTTCATTACATTCCACTCTCCCCTCCCCCTTCTTTACCCATTTTCTAGTTCTATTCTTTTTGTATTTGATTTTTGCTAATTAATTTTTTCTTTAGGTTCTGCAAAATAGAAGCAGTGGTAAATATATTTTTAAATATAAGAATAATTTTATTGCATGGGTTTGATTATCACAATCTAATTGTGTATAAGTTTTTCATTGTTTCAGCTTGATGCGAAGATTGAAGTTGCTTCACCTTGAATTGAAGGTTGAAATACAACAACTCAAATATTCAAAGAAATGTTATAGAATTTTTTAATATTTTGTTGATGTGTATTTTAATGAATTCAAAATTTTAGTGTTCAAGTGATTGTAAAAAAGTTTGGATTACTTTAATTTGACATGTTGAACTCATAAAGTTTATTAATATGAATTTGTTTAGTGAAAATTTAATTTGTATTAAATGTGTTATTTAGTAAAATTATTTATTCATATTATTTTGAAGTCTCGATTGAAATCAAATTTTATGTTTATTATTAAGATAATAATAATTTTCTAAGAATTCACAAATCAAATTATGTAAATATTGATCTTACTATAACACCCTAATTTTATTTTTAAGCGAAAACTGAGTCATCCTTCATGTGATATAGGATTCTAATTAATGATTCTTAATTGAGTATAGGTGTTTGATGTGCTATCAAAATACAATATGTTTAATGCCTAAAACATGGATTTTTGTGTGTTCTCAATGCGACTTTAATGGTTTTTATGTGTTTTTGTGTTTATTTTTGCAGAAAATACAGGTTGGCTTGATTTTTAGAAAAGTTGTAGATTTTGTTGATTTTCAGCCCAACGGATCCCACAACGAGTCACAGGGGCTGGCTCATAGCAATTAACAGTGTTCAAAATTAAAATCTAAAAATTTGAAGTTCAGCCATACGAGCTCAAGGTATGAGTCGTAGTCCCTTCTACGACTTGTAACGGAAGGCTCATAGCAATTAATAGTGTTGATCAAAATTGGAATAAGAAATGCAAGTGTGGACTATGAGAAAGCATTATAAGTCATAGACCAGACTACGACTCACAGAGGTGGATCGTAGCAGTGAAGTCCAAAATACCAAGTGTTGATGATAAAAGCCTGATTACGACTTGTAGGGCACCCTACGAGTCATAACTATGTGTTGTAACAACTACCGACTATATTTTTTAATTATTTTGAGGACCTTTTATAAATACTATAAATAGTATATGTTAGTGTTTTAGAAGCAGTTTTCAACCATTATTCACATTATTCAAGATTGTAGAGAGGTTTAGAGAGTAGAATTTCAGGGGTTATCTTTGAGACTCAAATTTGGAGATTTAGATTCACTTGTGGATTAATCTCATCATTCAAGCTTATGATTCTAATTTCAAAAAGGGTTTCATTATTCTTCAATTTGCTTGGGTAAGAAATCTTTCATGTCTTCTTATTTCATTGTTGATTTATGTGACCAAGCCATGAGTGGCTAAACCCACAACTTGGGGTTCTGAAAACCATGAATATCTAGCTTGGAAAATCTGAATTATTTGCACTTTTTGAGTTGGTATTTGCATGTATTATCCATTTTTTTTATTTTGCTTGTTATTTAATGGTGGCCAATATTAAACCTCACCTAGTGTCATGATCTTGATCAAGGTAGTGATGAATAGGAGAAGGAAATGGGTAACATAATTCGATTGATGTTCTCATCTAATCAACCAAACCTGACCAAAGGAGAGGTTGACTGAGACAATGGGTAACAGCTAGTTTGGCACACTATGGTAGCTGGTCAAGCGCCATAGTGAAATTTGACATTCACCTTTACCCAATAGTTGGAAGAACTTAAGTTACCATCCTGCATGCAATGTTCCAATATAGGTTGTGCTATCCAGGGTATTTAAGTTAGTGAATCATTGGGAACACATATTCCCTAGTTGCTCTCCAATTTGATTGTCTCTCCATTTTAGTAGTTTAGTTTAATTTTTCATCGATTATTGGAAAACCCCTCTTTTCTAGAGAATTGAGTTGTTGGATATTTGAATTGATTGTTGATTAATCAAAGTGGCAAAGCCCCGTATTCCCTTGGGATTCGACCCTAACCTCAGTTAGGTTTTTTCTATTGATGATCATTTTATCCTCAAAGTGAAAGGTACTGTTTGAGTGACATTAGTGTTAAAGTCAATTTCTTAGTTTGAAAAGAATGTGAGATGATATAAGGTCACATGAACCCTCTAATACGAAGTTAAGCTAAAAACCTTCTTAGCATTTGAGTTCCAATGTAATATTTTATAAAAGTTAGGTGGATCAATGACTTTTAGGTTCTCTATACATGCTAGGATCAATTCCTAAGTATTTAAAGTATATTAGATGTCATTTAGATAATAAGAGATCTTTTACATCAAGCCAAGTCCAAAGAATTTCTACCGACTAAGTTTTCGTATGAGTTGATAGAAGGGTCAACTTCAAATGAACATATCTCTTAAAGTATAAGGAGTTAAGTGACCCATAACATGTCAAATTGAATATATTTGAATTAGCTTCCATAGCATCCGATTTCACCTTAATCGAAGTTTGGAGCAAAACGTTATGACCATTTTAGTAAAGACATGTAGAGCTATCTGACGGTCTGAGATAGCTCCACGTCGTGGACGACGCGAACCTTTTCTGGATGAGCTAAGTGACATCCTTTTATTTTATTTTGAGGGTACTTTTATCCTAAAATCTTTGGGGGTCAAGTTAAGGTCCTAAAATGCATAAATTATTAATTTTTCATAAGTAAAACCTTCTTCTTCACTTCTAAACATAAATGCTCAAAAATCATCAAGAAAATCATCACGTTAGGGTTAGCTTTCAAGATTCATCCTCAAGGTAAGTTATTCTTCAAAAACTTTAATCTACCCAACCCAAATGTCTTCATTTATTCATAAATCTCTAATAGATTCTGAAATGATAACCTAGAGTTTAAAGAAGAATTCAAGAATTCCAAGAAAGGATTTCTTGATTCTTCTTCTTCAAGTATTAGGATTCTTCATCAATAAGTCAAGGATTCAAAAATCAAAGAGAAGTCCTTCGAACAATGTCTTTCCAAGTTCTTCCACTCTAAAAGAACTACGATGATTGAGAATTTTCTCCATGAAAGTTAGTATTCAACAAATTTCGATTGTAATACCAACTTTTCAGGTATGTAAGACTAACCTAAAACATGGGAATGTTCTTCCATATGCCCCATTTGATGGTAATAGAGGAGTTTAAAGTATAGTGAGTCTACTATCGAAAAATCTTATCTAAGAATATTCATAGATTACAATCTCTCT
>JAABOM020000096.1:4397557-4423235 GCA_011800125.2 Solanum clarkiae
ATTGTCCAAGATTATTTTTTGGTTGAAACAAGAGTTAATATATATATATATATATATATATATATATATATATATATATATATATATATACATCTGTACATGTTCGTGACAACAAATAAGCTACTACTTAAAGTTACATCTGGGGAAGGGGGATGTAGAAAATCTGTTATATTAGTACTAGGATTATGATTTTTAATTCTTACAAAAAGAGTTCCTAATTTGTCTTTTGCTATCTTCTTCTCAATAAGCAAGGGATGAACTGCATATGTTATCACTAAGTTATGTTTCTTAAGCTTCACCCCTTATCTTGACAAAAGATCTACCACTTGATTTGCTTCGCGATATTAATACTTCAATGGTGGTTTCCCTAGCTGCAGCATGAGGTCCCTGCAATCTTAAATAATTGGTGAGTATAAAGGATGATTTTGCGAGAACATGTGTGTTATCTCTTGGCAGTCGATGTTATCTCTAGGGGTGTGAGATTTTGGGCTAGTGCTAGCATAAGGCCTATGACTAATGCTTGTAACTCCACTAGTAAGTTGTATGTGCATATAGAGTTACCTGCAAAATCTACTACCCAGTTGCCCTCCTTATCTCTAGTTACCCCTCCTAAGCCACTGGTGTTGTTTTGCTGTGAAGTCGACCCATCTATATTTAGCTTATAACCTATTAGCGGGTTTTCCCACTTAATAAACACTTGCTTGGGTTTACATTCTAATCTTGGATTGGTCAAGCTTTTATATTCCAAGGCCAGCGAGTTTGGAGAGTGGTTATTTGTTATGCCATGTTTGTTATTAAAAAGGTTGTCATTCCTCGTTAGCCATATGTGCCATAAGTAGAATGGGAAGGCTTCTTCCCAAGTGAGGCCCTTGATTGTTATATTTCTACTAAGTAGATATTGAAGCCACCCCTTGTTGTCCCGTAAGCTAGAATCTTTTGGTGTGTTATGGATTCCTTTGTTCTTCCATAGAGCCACAACTATTTTACAGTGGAGGAATATATGTTGAATTGCTTTGGGCTTGTTGCAAATGAGGCATAGTTTATCTATATCAATGCCTATGGAATTTAGTTAGCTATGAGATGGTAGCCTATTGTGTTTGTAGGTCAATAGAAAGTATTTTATTTTGTTTGGATATTTCAGTCTCCAAATCCAGTTGTAGGTACTTGGTTCCTTCTTCCCTATATTTGACTTTTGATGGATGTCCTTGTAAGAACTTTTGGTTGTGATGGTTCCTTTTAAGCTTAGATTACACGATAACTTATCATCAGTTTACGTGGAGGGAATATAAAGGCTTCCGATGGTGTGTTTAAGGTTTTCAAGGATCAGTGCAGAAATTTTCTCCCATTGTCATTGCCCTATATCATCTAGAATATGTTGCACCATATGATCTTCATCAGGTTTCTATAAGGGACCATGTATGGTTTCTTGTAATGTTTTGTTGTTTGGCATCGACCTATCATACTAGATAAATATATTTTCCCTCGATCCTAAGGACCACTTCAGTTGTTGCCAGTATATTTCCCAACCTAGAGCTATGCTTTTCCATATTTTTCCATGCTCTGATCTAGTTGTTAGGGGATTTGAGTGGTTTGCTGGGTGCTTTAGGTATTTACCTTTTAGCTCTCTTACCGATAGACAATTTTCACTTTTATGGTTTTCCAAGCTAATTTAGCTAGAAGGGCTTTATTTTGAAATTGACGTTTTGAATCCCCAACCCTTCTCGGACTTTGAATTCATAAGTGTTTCCCAATTTATGAGATGTAGTTTCCTTTTGGAGTCTGTGGTTCCCCAAATGAAATTTCTTTGAATTTGGTATATCTTTTTATTGATTTGCTTTGGCAACTTTATGTATTGCATGGAGTGAGTAGGAATGTTGCTTAAGGTTGCTTTGGCTAGGGTTGTCTACCCTCTATGTTTAGAAACTTGGTTTTCCATCCGGCTATCCTTTCCGGAGGTTGTCTATAATGTATTGAAGTCTTTGAGGGTTTGCTTCTTATGAAAGATTGGAAACCCTAGGTATTTCCCCATGAATACACCCCCTTGGATATGTAGAATATCAAAAATTTCATTCTTTCTTTCTATGTTGCAGTTTTTTGAGTAGAGGATTTTTTACTTTGAGCTATTAATGGTCTGGTTCGATTTTGAACAGAAAGATTTGAGAACCCTTTTAATAGTGCTGCTACTCTTTTTCTTCTCCTTTGCCATAGATTTAGGTTGTCGGCAAAGAATAAATGTGAAAAGTGTGGTCCTTAGTGGGATATTTTGATTGGGTCTCATTGTTTGTTCCCAATTTTCTTTTCAATTTCCCTAGATAATCATTCCATACATAGTATGAAAAGATAGGGTGAGTGTGGGTCCCCCTGACATATTCCCCTTGTGGACCTAAAGAAATTGGTACGGTCTCCATTTAAGAAGACAATCATTATATTCATAGTGATACAAGACATTATTAAATTTGTAGTCTTTTCAGGGAAGTTAAAGAATGCTAGGGTTTCTTTTAAATAGGATTATTCTCGCTTGTCAAAAGCTTTTTCGAGGTCTATTTTTAAAAATCATACATGGGTTCTTCCCTTCCATTTTATTAAAGAGAGTAATTATTTCCTGTACTATGATTGCATTATCCTCTGCCTGCCTATTCTTCAGGAAGCTTGTTTGGTAGGGCCCAATAAATTCTATTATTGGGGCTCATAATCTAATAGTGCTTATTTTATTTGTGATTTTGTAGGTCGTATTGCATAGGCTAATAAGTCTAAAATCTTTCAATTCATTAGCTCCTAGTTCTTTTGGGATGAGACATATGTGGGTCTCATTAATTTCATCAGGAATTTCTCCTTTAGTAAATATACTAGTACATAGATTGATGAATGAGGGTCCCATCGTGTCCCAATATTTTTGATAGAAAAAAGGGTGTAATTCATCAGGCCCTGGCGCTTTAAAAGGCTTGAAGGAGAATACCGATGACTTTATCTTGTTTGTGTTTGGGATATTTCCTAAGCTAGTCAGAATATTAGAGCTATTATCTAAGGAAGCAGCCCCCTTTTGACCAAGAGTAGAGGACATGTGGAAAGTACGAAAGAGTTTTTGGAAATGGGCTAGGGTAAGGGCCTTGATTTCCTCCTGCTCATAAATATATTCCCCTTTATCATTTAATAGAGCATTTATTTTATTGGTCCTTCTTCTGTTTAAAGTAGTTGTGTGGAAGAAACGAGTGTTTGCGTCACCATCATTTAACCAGTTAATTCGTTATTTTAATTTCCAGAAGTCCTCTTCTCTTTGGAGGATGTTGTTGAAATATTTTGTTAATTCTGTTTCAAATTGTTGCAAGTAAGTGCTAGCTAGGTAGTATCGAGATCTCAGTATACCTTCCAGCCGCTTTAGAAGTGTTCTCTTTTTTTTAGATATGTTTCCAAAAGTTTTTCTATTCCATTCCAAGACATCTTTCGTAAAGAGAGGAATCTCCTGGATGATGTCTGGATGTCTACTCTAGCTATTTTTAATGATGTGTTCAAGGTCGGGTGTAAAGTCCACATGCTTTCGAACCTGAATAATTTTTGGTGTAAGGTGTTATCTTTTTTCTTAAGAGTTAGTAATTTATTTGATGTCCAGATTTACAATTATGTAGCACAGTTTGATAGTATCCAGAAACTAAGCTATAGTGTAGTTTTACTATAAGATGCCTTAGTTATTGTTAGATGTCTTAGTTTATGTCCTGCTAAGTAAGTTTTACTGTAAGATACCTTAGTTATTGTAAGATGCCTTAGTTTAGATCCAGCTAACAAACACCATTACATAACATGACATGAGATGAGACAACTAACACACACTATTAGCTTCTGTCCCTAAGCTTGGTTTAGATCCACCTAACTAACAAACACCAATATATAACATGACATGAAGATGAGACAACTAACAAGTACCACTAATTACAACTAACAGTTTACCAAGATGCCTTCTAGTTTAACTAACTGAAATGAGACAACGATAAACACCATTAACTAACTGAAATGAAACAAGTAATTAATCATATTAATTATCTGAAATGAGATAAAATTGAAACCAAAATGAGAGAACTAACATAGATATGAGAAAAAAATGAGACAGCTAACACATGACGAAAATGAGATAACAAAAATCATTAATTAACATGAGATGACAGAAATGAGATAACAAATAGCACTAACAAACATGAAATGAGACTATTTAGTTTAAATGGGATAAAATGAGATAAAATAAATACCTTTTGCATATCAGACATGATTGTTATACCATATTCAACACTAAGTTGCAAATCTTCAATGAGATAACTTAAGAACCAACTCTAAGAGCGTTTAGTTTCTTGATTCACCACTGCCCAAGCTATTGGATACATTTGTTGGTTTCCATTTTTTCCAACAACCACCAATAACTCTCCTCTACAAGAACCCTTTAGAAAACAACCATCTAGGCATATAATATTCCTACAACCTTCTAATCATCCATTCTTCAATGCAGCAAAACACACACATAGAAATATTTAAACAAATGTTTGCCAAGAACTATTTCATTATCAGTTCTCACCTAACAAGAGGTTCCAGGATCTGAACTCTTGATCATATCAATATAGTTCAACAATTTTGAAAATTCAAGCTTCCAATCACTCGTGAACTTGAAAATAATATTCTCTTTTGCCTTATAACATATTGATCTTTCCACTTTTAATCCCCATTCTTTTTTTATCGTTGCTTGAAGCTTATGAACCTTAATGTCACCTTGAGATATTATTCTATCCTTCATTTTCATTTTCATATACTTTACTCTATACAATTTGTTCATATTCTTTGTAAGACACCTATGAGCAGGATAATTTTTTCACAATAAAAATCTTCTGTTTCTTTATCCAAGCTAGAAAACACTTCTCATTTACAATTTTCAACACATCTCATGCTAACCCTATGAGGTTCATTGATTTTAATCTTTAATTGAACTTTATGTTGCACAACATAATCAACAATAACCTTTATAAACTGAATTACACTCTCAAATATCATACCTAATTCAAAAAAAGAAATGTAGAAGAAGAATCATACCTCAATTTGTTGCTTTTTCTTCTTGAAGGTAAATCTACACTTGGTCATGCTAAGACATCCAGTTTTCCACCATTGTCTTCACTTGGCTTATGTGATGAACCAATAAACTCTTCATCACCTCCTAATCTACCATGATATTTCTCTACCTTGTTTGTAAATTTACTCTCAAAATCCTTATCTATACCAACCTCTCCAAACTCAAATTCTTGTTGTTTGGAGTTGTTTTTAGACCTCTATTTCCTTTCCAACTTCACTTCTTTTTTGTTCTGTCTATTTTTTCTAGAGTTTCTCCATTTTTCATCAACTTCACTATCATCTTTATCCAGAACATCATCTAAGTCATTCTTTTTGAAGTCAAGAGAATCACTAGTTTCTTCTGATGAGACATAGAAATATGACTCTTTTACACTTTAAACAAAGGATTTTTGAGCGTTCTCAAGCAAATTTGTTATTTTGATTTTCATTTTTTATTGTTTTTTAGGGAAAAGATGAAGGTGTGGAAGAAATGAGAGTACGAAAGAAAAAAAAGATGAAAAAGACTGGAAAGAGGAGTAAAAGTGGAAACAAGTGTGGGTACACGGGGGTCTATATGGCTCGTGTATTTGCACAGGGATCGTGAGGCCCATCGTGGCCTCACACTTGGGCTGATAGCAGAAGCTAATGGGTGAAAGCGTAGGAATATTTGATAAAGGCACCATCCACGGCATGTGTCACGGTCTATGTGGGGTGTGACGGGTCGTGGTGCAGCTCGTTAAAGTAATGTGAAGCGGGAGTCTGTCGAAGTTGAAAGATTTTTTTCCAAGTGGCACGAGACGGCACATCTCACGAGCTGTTGGGAGCATGACGGGCTGTCTCAAGTCTCTTGTAGGTGACGTGAAGGTGACACTGTCGAAAAAAGCAAAATTCTCTAAGTGGAGCCAGAGGGAGAGTTACACGGACTGTGTGACCAATCACGGTCCGTGATATTGAGAAGTGTGACAAGCGTGAGCGAGAAATAGACCAAGGGACGTCAGACGGTCCGTTTCACGGACATTTCAAAGTCACACGGCCCGTTCAATGGCACGTAGAGTAGCAACTGACTTTTGGACCTAAGTGTGACTAGACGGACTGTTATATGATCCGTCCAACTTCTCAGGGGCCGTTTAGTGGCCCATATTTCCTGCCGATGGATTTTTTCTATTGTCATTAGGATTAGGTTTTCTTTATATATAAATAGTTATTTTATTTTATTTTTAGTTAGTCTTGGACGGCTAGAGCTAGAAAACATTAGAAAATATTATTTTCTTAGAGATTTCACAAGATTTTGGAATTTTACTTATAGAATTCAAGCTTGTAACTTGTGGATTTATCGATTTTTCAATAGTAAGTCTTCTATTATGAATTCCTTATATTGTTGCAAGTTTTATTTCTTGAAAATGTTAGGCTAAATCCACAACTAGGGTTGTGGGAACCATGAAAAATCAATAAGATAGGCGAATATAGGGTAAATTTCGGATTGATTAGCGTATATGTCGTAGTAATCTTCATTATAATTTCTTCCTTGATGAGTCGACGCATTAGGGTGAGCCTTTATTCTTTACATACCCGAAAGGGATGTGTTGATTAGGAAAAGTGTTCTACGACGAAAATTCAAGGTTTTTAACCTAATCTAAGTACTTGAGACCGAAAGGTGAAAGTATTCCAGGATAAACAACAAATGTTAATACATAGACATTCTGAAATCGAAAGGTGATGAATGATATGCATTTAAGAGGGACTGAGAGGTGAATTAGATATTACATAACTTGTTAGATCTTATATACTCAATCATGAACGAGTTTACCACTAGATTTGGCTATCGCATTTGTTGTCATGTGGAACACAATCCTAGCTTCACATAAATTGTTTGAAATTTAGTTGTTCTTACACTCATTTATTATTTTACTTTAGTAAGTTAGTTTGAAAAAAAAAACCCATATTTACTTTATGCACTTTTGTTTTGAGAATAGATATTACATCTGAAAATGTGCTAATAGATATATTCTCACGCATTCCCTATGCGATTGACCTCAACACTGCTTGAGTTCTATATTTGATCAACGATTGCTTTACTATTCTATTTGGAGTGTAAATTTGGGCGTATCAAATTTTGGCATCGTTGCCGGGGAATATAACTAAGTAATAGTCTATAAGTTTTTATTTTCAGTTTGTAATACTAGTCCCTAATTTTACTTTTGTTTCTTGTTTTTGTTTCTTAGCAGGGAGCCAGTGTTGCATGCCAAACACCCGAAGCAAGGGTGAAGCACTTGTTCCCTATGACCCTGAGTTTACTAAATCAATCCGCAGAATGAATGCCCAAGAACGCAAATCATCTAGACAGAGAGAATTGGCGGTGAACCCTACAGGTCGGGGGTAACGACAGTCTGGGTAATGATGAAAATGCTAGAAATGAGGTACCACTGGCGAAACCACTGATACAGGTGCCGCTGCCCGGTGTGAGACCCCAAGTGCCTCAGCCTCCCCACACAGTGAATGATGATGATGAGGGTTCTGGGACCACTGGGGCAATTGTACTTCCCTCACTACCCGCAGGTATTAAGTTCACTATCACTAGCACTATGCTGCAGATATTATAGTTGAAAGGGTTGTTCAGCGGAGCAGCAACTGAGGATGCAAATCAGCATGTCCTCAACTTTCTGGCAACATTCCAATCATCTAAGATTCCTGGGGTGAGTCAGCAAGCAATTAGGTTATGGTTAGTCATATTGTCTCTTTCTGGTGCGGCAACTAAGTGGTTGAATAAGCTTCCACATGATTCCAACCATACTTGGGGAGAGCTAAAGGAGGCATTCTTGGAGAGGTTCTTCCTTGTATCAAAGAAGCTCAAAATCATAGATGACATTGCCTCTCACTAGCAACTATCGAATGAAGCACTACATGAGACTTGGGAGAGATTCAGGCAGAAGCGTAAGAAATACCCCGGTCATCTCCCTACAGATGAGCATTTGAAGAAAGTCTTCTACATGTCTTGCAATTTTGTGACAAAGTCGATCATTGATGCCGCTTGTGGGGGGTCATATATGTCGAGGACTTTCCTCGACATCGTGGTGATCTTAGATCAGGTATCCAAGAATAACAAAGCATAGTATACTAGAAATGGACACTGTTTGGGGTTCATCTTTGAGATGAAGGAGGAGCAGCAAAGAAAAGAGGAGGAACGGGATCAAGACATAGCATACATGAAGACCCAACTAGACTTGCTGGCAAAGCGGTTCTTAGGAGGTGCAGAAAATGTCAAAGTTGTAGACATAATGTCGAGTTACGATGATCAAGGCTACAACTTTGATGAAGAGGCAAACTTCTTAGGCAGCCAGGGGGTTACAGAAACGTCGTTAATCCAAGCCGAAACTATGGTCGTGATAAATACTATTAAGTAAACTAGCACAACAGAGATGGTTGTAGGAATCGTGAGCGTCAGAATGATAGTGGCGGAAACATAAAATTAGAAGAAATGATGGCAAAGCAACTTGACAATGTTAAGTCCACGGAGGTAGGGATGCGAGATATAAAAGGGGAGATGTCCAATGTTCTATGGTTGGTCGACTCGCATTCCAACTCAATCAAGAAATTAGAGCAGCAGATGGGTCAATTGACGGTAGCCATAAACCAAAGAAAATATGGGTCACTGTCGAACGACATTATTCAGAACCTAAAGAATAACGGTCATTGCATGGCAATAACCACGAAGAGCGGTAAGGTACTTTCTCACCCTGTTGTGCCCAGTAATGCAGGTTTGGATGAAGCTAAAGGTAAGATTCCTAACCCCAAGGAGGAGCATATTGATGACTTAAGTGAAGAAGCAGAGATAACACCAGTAGAGCCTGAGGTCACTAAAGAGCCTAAGGTGACACCAACAGTGAACCGACCTCTACTAGCCATTCCTAAGCCGCTGCCACCATTCCCACAGAGGTTGCAGAAGAAGGTTGAAGATAGAAAGTTTCAGAAGTTCTTGTCTATGCTAAAAGAGATTTCAGTGAACATTCCTCTAGTAGAGGCACTTGAGCAGATGACGGGTTATGCTAAGTTCATGAAAGACTTAGTGACTAAGAAGAGGACATCCACGATCGAGCCAGCAAACAATCTCCACCACTGTAGTGTCATCTCTACAAAATCTCTTGTAGAAAAGAAGGAAGATCCGAGAGGTTTCACTATCCCGTGTACCATTGGAGCATTTGATTTTGCAAGAGCTCTCTATGATCTAGGTGGCAGCATCAACTTGATGCTGTTGGCGGTTTACAGGCAGCTGGGCTTAGGAGGGCCCACACACACTACAATACGACTACTCATGGCAGATAGATTGGTAAATCAACCCGTGGGGATTTTGTGTAATGTCCTTGTTCATGTGGGTCGATTCATCTTTCTTGCGAACTTTGTTATTCTGGATTGTCGGGTAGATTTTGAGGTTCCCATCATCCTTGGGAGACCATTTTTGGCTAGTGGTAGTGCGTTAGTAGACGTGGAGCAAGGAGAGCTGACTTTTAGCATGGAAGAGGTGAAGTTCAATGTGTGTGCAGCAATGAAGAGACCTAAAGAGGTGGCGGTGATGTCTATCTTGGATGTGAAGATGATTGTCTGTCTGAGGTCCTGCTTGAGGAAATAATGAGTGTAGACACACTAGCAGTAGTATTGATGAACTTCCCAGATGATGGTATTAGTGGGTATGCAGACACCATGAATGTGCTGCTAGGTAGGGGAACCAGGCCATTTGTCCCCAGAAAGTTGGACTTAGATCTGTAGAACACAGCTACACCGCCCGTTGAACCATCCGTCGAGGAGCCTCCAGCTCTGGAGCTCAAGGAACTGCCCCAAAACCTCAGGTATGTACTTTTGGGTACTGACAACACTCTTCCTGTGATTGTAGCTATAAATCTGCATAAATATCATGTAGAGGCATTATTGGGGTTCTCCAAAAGTTCAAGTGAGCTATTGGTTGGACCATTGCAGATATCATAGGGATTCCTCCAGGGATATGCACGCACAACATAACATTAGAGGATAACTATGTGCCCAGCATTAAGCATCAGCGCAGGCTAAACCCACCCATGTAAGAGGTGGTTAAAAAGGAAATCATCAAGTGGCTGGATGCTGGGGTGATTTATCCCATTTCTGACACCAAATGGGGTCAGTTCGGTGCAATATGTCCCGAAGAAGGGGGCATGACAGTGGTTGCTAACGACAAAAATGAGTTGGTCCCATTGAGACCTGTGACTGGACGACGAGTGTGCATGGACTACACGAAAGCTGAATAAATGGACCTTGAAGGACCATTTCCCCAGGTTGGCAGGTCGAGGGTGGTACTGCTTCCTGGATGGGTACTCGGGCAATAATCAGATATCCATAGCCCCGGAGGATCAGGAGAAGACTACTTTCACTATCCCGTATGGGACTTTTGCTTTCAGAAGGATTCCATTCGGGTTGTGTAACGCCCCAGCAACCTTCTAGTACTATATGATGTCGATCTTTTCTGACATGGTTGAAGACACCATCGAGGTATTCATGAATGACTTCTCTGTAGTGAGTGATTCTTTAGATACATGTCTATTGAATCTTAGCAGGGCACTACAATGTTGCGAGGAGGCTAATTTGGTGCTAAAATGGGAGAAATGCCACTTCATGGTCAATGAGGGGATATTTCTTGGCCATAAGATTTCTGAGAAGGGTGTAGAAGTGGATAAAGCGAAGATTGAGGTGATTGAGAAACTACTGCCTCCCATATCTATGAAGGGGGTCCGGAGTTTCCTTAGGCATGTAGGTTTCTATCGACGATTTATCAAAGATTTCTCCAAGACCGCACACCCTTTATGCAAACTGTTGGAGAAGGATGCTTCCACTTTGATGATAGCTGCAAGCATGCCTTTGAGGCTCTGAAGCAAAAGTTGAGTTCCACTCCTGTGGTGGTTGCGCCTGACTAGACTACCCCATTTGAGGTAATGTGTGATGCAAGTGGAATTGTTGTGGGTGTTGTGCTCAGACAGAAGTGCAACAAGATTTTCCACCCCATATACTATGCCAGTATGACCCTCAATGATGCTCAAAAGAATTATAGAGTGACTGAGCAGGAATTGATGGTTGTGGTATATGAATTTGACAAGTTCCTAGCATATTTATTGGGAACCAAATCAATAGTGCACACTAACCATGCCACTTTGCGATACCTTATGGCAAAGAAAGATGCTAAGCCGTGGTTGATCAGATGGGTCCTCCTGCTTCAAGAGTTTGACTTTGAGGTCTTAGACAGAAAAGGATTTGAGAACCAAGTAGCAGACCACTTATCTAGATTAGAGGATGAGGCAAGACTGATGGATTGGTTGAGCATCGATGATTCCTTTCCATATGAGCAGGTATTGGCAGCTTCTGTTGATCTCATCCTTGGTTTGCTGATTTTGCTAACTTTCTGGTGAGCGATATTATGCCGGAGGGCCTTAACCCTCACTAGAGGAAAATGTTTCTTTCTAATGTACGCAGGTACTTCTGGGATGACCCATACTTGTTCAGAACATGTGCTGATGGGGTTATCAGGCGGTGCATTCCAGAAGCAGAGATGTTGAGTATAATGGAGGCCTGTCACTCATCTGCAGTGGGGCGTCATTATGATGGGGCCAGAACGGCGAAGAAGATTCTCCAATGTAGGTACTATCGGCCCACCATCTATAAAGATGCCCACGACTTGGAGCTTGGGTGTGATTAGTGCCAGCGACAGGGTAACATCTCCAAGCGCCAAGTGCTTCCCATGACCCCCATCCTTGAGGTAGAGATTTTTTACATCTGGGTCATTGACTTCATGGGCCCATTTATGAGTTTTTATGGAATGAAGTACATTCAGTGGCAGTGGACTACGTCTCTAAATGGGTGGAGGCAGTGGCATTGCCAAACAATGAGAGCAAGAGTGTTGTCTAATTTTCGAGGCAAAATATCTTTTCTAGATTTGGGACACCCAGAACTATCATTAGTGATGGGGATTCTCACTTCTATAACGAGGTTTTCCATACAGCACTCGCAAAGTATGGAGTACGACAGCATAAGGTTGCCACACCTTATCACCCGCAGACTAGTGGACAGGTTAAACTGTCAAACAGAGATATCGAGGAAATCCTGACCAAGTATGTGAATGCCACCTGGACGGATTGGGCAAGGAAGCTAGTTGATGCACTTTGGGCTTATAGGACAGCTTAAAAGACACCCATTGGTATGTCCCCATATCAGTCGGTGTTTGGTAAAGCCTATCATCTACCCATGGAGTTAGAGCACAAAGCACTCTAGGCTTTAAAGAAGCTCAACATGAAATGGGAGGAGGCTCCTGACTTGAGACTTGACCAACTCAATGAGTCGGATGAGTTTCACATCCAAGCATATGAGAGTGAAGCATTGTACAAAGAGAGGATGAAGATCCAACATGATCAGCATATTGCTCATCGAAGTTTCAGTGTTAGTGACAAGGTACTTTTATAGAACTCCAGGTTGAGGCTCTTCCAAGGCAAGCTCAAGTCAAGGTGGTCTGGCCCGTACACGGTCAGCCAGGTATTTCTCCATGGTGCAATTGAGCTAGAAGCAGAAAATGGGGATCGGTTCAAGGTAAATGGCCAGCGTATGAAACAATATGTGGGTGCAGTAGTAGAGGCCTCAGAAATAGTTGTCTTATTCCTTGACGAAATCTGAGTAGTCAAGACAATGACTCATGCCGCGACATTAAATCAAGCTCTCCATGGGAGGCTACCCATTCATTGTCATAGTAAAAAAAAGCTTTAATTTATATGTCATGTATTTTTCTGGTTTTTGATTCATGTTTCTAGGTGCATGCAGGTGCTATTTGGGAATTCAAGCATACATATGGGGGAAGACATGATTTCAACCTGCACTTTACACTAAGGTGCCCCAACATGCACCTACATGGGTCGTGACACGCCAAATGGATCTTGTACATGACCATATGAGGGGGTCACACCTGGCTAATGTGAAGTTCAGCCTAATTTCGCCAAGTCTTACCACACAATCCACACACACGGGTCGTCGAGAGTCAGAAGATCCATGAGCCATCTCATCTGGCGTCTCCACACATGATTTCATCAAGGCTTGCACTTGATGAGATATAGGGTGTTCCACCAGCCCCATCTAAGGCACCCGCGCAATCTACTGAGTAGCTAAGGAGGAAGGACAAGGGTAAATGTCGTGGTCATCAAAAGAGTCCTCCCAATGACCCACAGAGGCAAGATGACCGATAGATAGACAAGGTCGCTAGGGTTCAATGCCAAGCAGCAGCTGAACAGGTGGAACGAGAGCGGCTGGCCGCAGAGGAGGCACGGGCAGAAGCCTCCATTTGCACCTTTGGACCGGGTGTTACATATACTGATGATGATATCCCAAAGGGGTCCAGTCCCACTAGCACTGCTGATGCCTAGGGCATCCCAGGTATGGCTATCCCCCTATATATTCATTTACATGTGTTATGGTGTAGTGAGGACACTACAGGAGGAGGTAGGGCACCCTACCACTTGAGAGTTTTTCTTGCCATGTTTCTTTTGTCTCAAGTGTATTATCTAGTAGAACTGGCATGTTTAGGTCATATTGTTTGTGTAAATATAAGTGTCACAGAAGTCTAGGGTAGCCCTTGTGTTGATCTTTGTGATGTTCCATGTTAACAATGCTAAGTATATATGTGTTTGCATCTCATCCTGACTAACTTGCATGGTTGTGGTAAGTATTATGTGTGTACGGTTGGTATTTTGATGAATGAAGTAGGCTCTATGTGATTTAGTACCAACTAGTGTAAACGATATGCTATGTGTGTGTGAGCTAATTGCATTATTCCATCGACGCACGTGTGAGATAGAATTGCCGGGTTAGTACCACTGAAATACTTGAATGACTAGATTAGTAGAGGATCTTAAGGTCATTGTTGTTGAATAGTCACTTAGCCAAGTAAAATTGACCAACCAAATCAAATTGTCCCTTCGAACCAAAAAGTTGAGCCTAAATGAACCTTTTCTTTGTAATCACCCAAAATTACCTCCCCAATCTATCTGTTGATCTTTGTTTTGGCCCTGGTCTCTCCAAGGACATTGTGAATCTCCGTCTAGGGCAAAAGCCTAAGTTAAGGGTGGCTTATGTTGGCCCTGGTCCTTTAAAAAGATATTGTGAACATTGGCCCAAGCCAAAGGCTTAAGTAAAGGGTGGCTAGTGCAGGGAGAACAGAAAAATGAGTGTAGAAAAGAATAAAGTGATAAAAACAGAGAAAGAAATGGGTTGTGACCATGAGCAAAGCAATGAGCAAAAAAGAAAAAGAATAAAAATGAGTGAATGAGCATGGAAATCACTTCCTATACTATAGAAAGTGGAAAAATAGGGGAAAGAAAAGTTGGTGACCAAAAAGCAAATGGCTGAGTTCAAGCAACTGTCTGGGAGAGGCCATTCAGTCACTTTAATCCTAGATATACATCACCCAAGCTTGAGCCTACGTTACAAGCCGAAAAAGTCCTAATGTGATCCTAAAAAGGCCATTCAAGAGTTAAGGTGCCGAAGATAAGGGCAAGTTCATGATTGAGGGGTGCGTGTCCACTAGAAGTCATTTCTGAGAGTGAGTGAGTATATTCCAGTCTCTATTTTACATGCTTACGTTGAGTGTGAAACTTTGTTGTGGTGAGGGCATTATCTTTTGCATCACTTGATTGCTAACTTAACTGGGGTCATTTTATTCCTCATCATATATGGACAGACTTTGCATGCATAATGTTTGCCTTAATCTTTATGGGTCTATTTGGGTTGTGAGCACATTCTTGAACTTGTTAGCAGAGTATGTGCATTGAAAAATTATGGGACGATCCATAGTCTGAGTTAACACTTAGGTTTATACATCATTTGGATGAGTCGTTGTTGCTTGAGGACAAGCAACCATTCTATGTTGAGGGTGTTTATGAGTCGCAGAAGTACGACTCTTTTATGCTTTAAACAAAGGATTTTTGCACATTCTCAAGAAAATTTATTATTTGGTTTTCATTTTTTATTGTTTTTTAGGAAAAAGATGAAGGCATGGAAGAAATGAGAGTACGAAAGAAAAAAAGATGAAAATGAGTGCAAAGAGGAGTAAAAATGGAAACAACTGTGAGCACACGGGGGCCTACATGGCTCGTGTACTTCTACACAAACTACGAGGCCCATCGTGGCCTCACACTTAGGCTGATAGCAGCAGCTAATGGGTGAAATCGTAGGAAGACATGACAAAGGCACCTCCCACGGCACGTGTTATGTAGCATGGCGGTGTGAGGGGTCGTGGTGCAGCTCATCAAAGTGACGTGAAGCAAGAAGTTGTCGAAGTTGAAAGATTTTTTGCCAAGTGGCACGAGACCGCACGTCTCACTAGCTGTTGAGAGCATGACGGGCCGTCTCAAGTCTCGTGTAGGTGACATGAAGGTGACATCATTCAAAAAAAGAAAAATTGTCTAAGTAGAGCCAGACAGAGAGTTACACGAACCGTGTGACCAATCACCGTCCGTAATATTAAGGCATATGGTAGATGTGAGCGAGAAATTGACCAAGGTGCGTCAGACGGTCCGTTTCACAGATAGTTCAAAGTCACACGGCCCATTCAATTGTATGTGGAGCAGCAGCTGACTTTTGGACCTAAGTGTATACAGTCCATTCAACTTCTCATGGGCTGTTTAGTGGGCCGTTTTTCCTGTCGACGGATTTTTCCTATTGTAATTAGGATTAGGTTTTCTTTATATATCAATAGTTATTTTATTTCACTTTTAGTTAGTCTTGGATGGCTAGAGCTAGAAAACATTGAAAAATATTATTTTCTTAGAGATTTCACAAGATTTTGGGATTTTGTTTATCAAATTCAAGCTTGTAACTTGTGGATTCATCGATTCTTCAATAGTAAGTCTTTTATTATGAATTCCTTATATTATTGCGAGTTTTATTTATTGAATATGTTAGGCTAAACCGACAACTAGGGTTATGGGAACCATGACAAATCAATAAGATAGGCTAATATGGAGTAAATTTCGGGATTGATTAGCGTATATATCGCAGTAATCTTTGTTATAATTTCTTCCTTGATAAGTCGATGCATTAAGGTGAGCCTTTATTCTTTGCATGCCCGAAAGGGATGTTTTGATTAGGAAAAGAGTTCTACGACGGAAATTCAAGGTTTTTAACCTAGTCTAAGTACTTGAGATCGAAAGGTGAAAGTATTCTGGGATAAACAACAATGATTAATACTTAGATGCTCTGAGACCGAAAGGTGATGAATGATACGCATTTAAGAGGGACCGAGAGGTGAATTAGGTGTTACATAACTTGTTAGATCTTATATAAGCACTCATGAACGAGTTTACCACTAGATTCGGCTATCGCATTAGTTTTCATGGGAAACACAATCCTAGCTTCGCATAAATTGTTTGAAATCTAGTCGTTCTTGCACTAATTTATTGTTTTACTTTAGTAAGTTAGTTTGAAAAAACCAAAGACCCCATATTTACTTTATGCACTTTTGTTTCGGGAATAGATATTACATTTGAAAATGGTGCTAATAGATATATTCTCACGCATTCCTGTGGGATCGACCTCAACTCTGGTTAAGTTCTATATTTGATCAACGACTGCTTTACTATTCTATTTGGAGTGTAAATTTGGGCGTATCATCTTCCTCAAAAGATTGTTCAACTCCACCTTCCTCATTGATATCATCCTCAAAATAAGAAACCCTAGAAAATTCCCCTATTTTTCCATTATTGTTTTGACCAGAAAATGGTCCTAAAGCACAAGTGGGCCCCCTTTATACCAATCACTTGTTTCATGAAAATCTTAAAATAATAACCACTCCACAACTCTTTAACAAAATTATATGGTTGGTTGTCACTTTCAAACTTGGCAAATCAATGGGTATTAGGATCTTTGTCATGACTCAAAAATCAGGCATGAGGCACTCACCTAACCCACCAAGGTGAGTCATCCCAACACTTGATAACCCAACATGATGATAATAGTGAAAGATAAATAGTCTAAATAGGATAGATAAACATACTAAACCAAAACTAAACCTTCTCAAGACCGGTATTCATATGTACAAGCCTCTAATTATAAAATTTTCAAATGAAATACATGTTTCAAATGTCTAGTTCTCAAATAGAACACTACATATAAAACATAGTGGAATCTGCGAAGGCCTGTTGAGGATATAGGCATCTACATCATGAGTAATCCGAAAGCTCGATCCAACAAAAAGGAAGCTAACAAGAAGGACTAGCTCACAACCTAAAAAAAATATAGCAAGGGAGGAGTACTAAACAACAAGATGCTTAGCAAATGGAACTAACCTAAAGTAAAATAATTAGGAACACATGTACTCCTTAACATCCAACCACATATCATCGAACTACAAACCTGCACTCAGAAACGTCCTAGCACAATGTATCCAACATAGAGAATTTATAGGGATGTAGATATACTCATCACATAGCATCACATTTAAATGAGGTATAACTATAAATAAGTCAAATGATATACTAGATACCAGATCTCGCAGCATTTCATATAATAAAAGCCAAACTAGAGTGATATGAGATTGAGTGAATACCATGAGATGTAAATAATGTGATGCAATGTCAAATAATTGTGATGCATGTCTATCCTAGAATACACCTCGGCTAATCATATATGTATGCCTCAAAGAGAACCCATGGGGGTCTCACTTAGACCATATATCTATGAACATGGCCGACAATGACCTCACCTCATGTCACCTGCCAAAATAATGACCTCGGACCATTAGAAAATGACCTCAAACTACCGACATATTACCTTGGCTCAACCGATAAAGATCTCGACCACCAATCCAGATGTTACCTTACTCATATATCGATTGTCGTCATCACAAGTGTCAATGCACAAATAATAATATCTGCAAGGTGCATGATCACAATTATATCATAATATCAACATCATAGTGATCTCAATGTTTCAATACCATCATATCTCAATATCATCAATGTATTAATATTATCATAGTCTCAAAGCATCAATCATACCACAATATAAGCACTATCTCGGTATCACCATCAAATGATTCTTAAGATCATATAGATTAAGAATTCACAATTAATTTATAAACTCAATATATCGCCATATGAACAAGTATTCAATAAGAAACATCATGATCAAGCCTACAATGATACAATTTTAACCCCAATGTATACAATTACACACATATAGGGGCATACAAGGTTCATTCATACTCAACAAAAGGTTAGAAGTACACTTGCCTTATACAAAATCTCAAATCAACCCAACACCAAAGCTTTCCACTTTTATAGTACTCCGACTCACCAAAATCTATTCAAATTGCATCAGATTCACATAATGATTGTAATGATACTAAAATCAATCAATTCGTAGCAAGAGGGTAAAAAATTCAAAAATTCCATGTCGAAAAAAGTAGCTGAAATCTGAAAATTAATACATGAAAATGTTCTCCTTGTGATAAGGATTACAATGGTGAAAACCAATTCGAAAATAGAGTTAACATGACGGAGAAATCACCAATTAAAGTTTGGGAATCAAAGACCCAAGAATCCCCAAATTCCACCTTTAAATTTCATAAATTGGAGGTTAAAAACATAAAATAATCAATCAAAATAATTGAAATAGGTTAGAAAATAGTTACTTAATTGATTAGCCTTGAAACCCTTGAAATTTCCCTTGAAACCAAAGCTTAGAATACCCAATACAGTGAAAATGTGTCAAAATATGTCTTTAAAAGAATTTACTAGTTCAGAGATAAGTAAAACTCCGAGAACACGAAGGCTTATGTAATCTAACTCCCACAACTCTGGGAATGCGGTCCCTCTCTCGTGAATGTGGAGTCTAAGTAAATTGACCTCTGTGAACGCAGAGCTAAGGGCACGAATGCGGAGAGTAACATATCTTGCACCAGAAATAGCAGAAAACCAGTAATACAACACAACTAAAATGAGAACTAGACCCTCGAAGATTCATTTGGTACCCTGTGAACACAAAACAAACATGCAATCCTACTAGAAACGACAATCTAGACTCAATAGAATTATGAAAATTCGAGTCCAGAACCTTCGTGGCCCCGAACTCGAGAAGGATTATCTAAACTTGTTTTAGACTCCAAAAACTCAAAATATTCATGGAAGTCCTAAAAATTACAACAAAGGCATTTCTAGCTTAATTTAATCATTCAGAACCATTAGAACTAATAAAATTCTAATCCAAGCCTCCGAACTTCAAATGATGACCAAAGTCAAGCTTATGATCCAAAATGAACTAGAAATGCAACTTTGGACCTAAAATCTCTGTTTTAACTTCAAATTTAGGTTTGCAAGTTCTCCTGGACCAGATTCGATATTCTACAGCTAATGGAATCGATAGAATTGCAAACTGACACTCAAAACTTAGAATGACTAGAAAACTCAAATTTTCCAACTTTAAACCTTTGAAAAACTCTTTCTTTTCTGGCCTTTTACTAGATTCTCAAAATCTGATTTCTAGACTTAACCAAATATGACTCAGAACAACTATTAGGAAGGACAAAATGATAATTTGGTCGAAAATGCCAAAAATGGTTGTAACGATCCAAGATTAGATCCTAAACATGACACGGCGAATGGGAAGCCCCAAGGAAACCCAAACAAGCATCTTAGCATATCGTTTGCACATCTTTGGTTTCGCAGAAATAATAAAAGATAAATAAGCACATAGCAAATAATTTCTAAGGGAAGCGGGGTTTTGGACTCACGCCATGGGGATGTTATAGGGAAGAGGATAAACATGAATTACATAGGAAATAAGTCTAAGGAGCGGGTAAGTATGACTCATGCTATAGGGGCATTTAGAGAATTGGGACTTTCATCACTTTCTACCATAAGCAAGAGTATCACATAAGGGATAGGGTCTAAGGGATAAGTCTCCATAAAATCTCAACATCAAACTATAGGTACATACTGTAGTATAACACCTCCAAGCATGAATAGGATGTGGTGCAAAAACATGTTCAAGGCTCACGCTCAAACTAGAAAATAAAGTGGAATAAAGTCTCAACATAAGGAAGATAGAAATTGGGTATTATCCTCGAACTAGAGGACTCACCAACTCTCTTCTTTCAATGATCCAAAGCGAACCACATGGAGGATATCGATGAGAGTCGGTCCCTATATGGTGAAATCACGTAGACATAGAGTATGCGTTAGTACTTGGAATATACTAAGTATGTGGGGTGCAATGCAACAAGGGAAGCAAGCCATAGTAATCGAAATGCATAAATATAATCAAAGATGTAAGCTCAATATGTCATGCATGATCAATGCTTAAGTTAAAACAAATATGGAGGTAATCATATTTGCAAAACTCATAAAAAGCATAATAAAGTGGCATGAGTAGCTCGTCCATATACCTTGTACTAGAGGGTGAGGAATATTGCATAGGTCATAACAATAAAGAACCATCATAAATTATCATAAGAGAATATCTTGGGGACATAAGGGGGACATGAGCATATATAAGGGAAACCATGGAACAAGAGTGACATATACCATAAAACTTTGGGGAGTTCATAAAAGATAGTGAGAAATATAAGGTGTCATACATAACTAAAGTATTAATATTCTTGGGTGAAAAATACATCACTTTACATTAAAGACTATTTTATTATGCAAGGAACATTGGCAATTATAATGGAGAATACCTTACACACTTGTAGAAATCATCATGTACCTTTAGGGGAAAATACCATTTGAATTTGTGAAACAAAGAATCATACGAACTTTAAATCACCTTTGGACATAACATAAAGGAACTGCTTAATCATCATAAGAGGGAAAATTTAGAACCATAAGGAGACTTAAACATATGTGAGAGTAATCTTTAATCGACATAAACCATGTGAGCTAAGCCATGGAGTCCCGATCTTTTTCCTACACTGGATGGAAAGGGGGAAGTCACTTGCCAAGGCGACCTCCTAAGATACCTAAGTGGATCAACAAAAGCTTTTCTATTGAGAAACCTCTACTACCAGTTGGTATAGAAATTAATCTCTACTAGAAGGTGATTCTTATTTACTATGGTGGCATGTAGTTATGGGACAATGGGATTCTACAAATGGTCTCTCATCTCTTCTAACAGGGAGCTTCCGCATCCATCCCAAGGTCCACTCGGTGCTAAGTAAACTCTCACGGAATAATCATACGGAGGAATCATGAAATTCATTAGTGGAGAGGCATTCTATTAACCCATCCCGTAAGTCTTGTAAAACAATAGAGGAAAATTCTACTAACTTGTAATGACTCTGAAGGTCATTTTTGGTATTTTTAGCCAAATTACTATTTTTTCCCTTCTAAAAAGTTTCCTTGAGTCATTATTGGCTAATGCTAAAATTCATATTTCGAAAGTATAGTGATAAGCTTGAGTTTTGCAAATGAAAGAGTTTTTAAAGGCTTAAGTTGGAAAATTTGAGTTTTTGGGCCGTTTTGAGTTTCAATTGCCGGATCATAATTTTGTCAATTCCATCAGCTTCGGAATGCCAAATCTGGTCTAGGGAAACTTGCAAAACTTAATTTGGAGTTAAAATGAAGATTTTAGGTCGAAGGTTGCATTTTTAATTGTTATCGGGGCCAAAGTTTGACTTCGGTCAACAGTCGGGGTTCGTAAGCTCGAATTAGAATTCTAAAAATTTCAATAGTTCCAGATGGTCGAACTAATCTAGAAATGGTTTCGCTGCAATTTTTAGACCTTCTGAGAATATTTTGAATTTTTAAGTCCGAAACTAGTTTAAGTTAGCTTTCTCAAGTTTTGGGCCAAGAAGGCCTCTATTGCAAATTCTGATATTCCCATTAGATCTGGAATGTCAAGTTTGGTAGAGAAGGACCTTTCTCTCATTTCTCGAGGCTTTTTAGGGGTGTTTTGGTCTCTTTGGTAGTTTTCGAAATTGAGAAATGAGTCCCATATTGTAATAAAACGATCTCCCATGAGCATTTTGACCACACCAATGAGTCTGGAATGTCCTTTCTAATCAGATTTCATATATGAAGTGTATTTTTTTGACTTCAAATGGAGCTAGAGCATTGAATTTAAGTTTCACAGATTGCTGAAAATGCTGAAATCGGTGGGTGACGTGACCCAATAAGGTCCTGCCACATTGCAGACCCAATTTTCCAACGCTAAAAGCTGCAGAATTTTATGCAGAATATTGCGAATTTTCTCCAAACTTCAACCAACATTTTCTCTCTCAATTTTGATCGGATTTGAGCAATTCAAAAAGCTGAATTGTATACTTTACCGAGGAGAACACCGTGGGAGTTTCAGAAATTGATTTTGGTGTGTCATTTGAGGTAAAATTCATGATCTTGCTGCTGCATTTTTAATATATTTTTGAAAATTTAACAAACGATTTCTTCTTCATATTAGCTCCATTTTTTAATTGGTTTTCGTCGTTGAATTCCTTATAACTTGGGGAACATTTTCGTGTATAAATTTTCAGATTCTGATGGTATTTTTCTAGCGATGAAGTTTTTGAACCATTTTACCCTTTTCACCCAAATTAATTGATTTTAGTGCTGTTAAATTCATTATATATTTATGATATTATATTTGAATAGATTTTGGTGAATTAAAGTGTCATAGAAAGGGAAAAGCTTTGGAATTGACGTGATTCGATACTTTATATAAGGAAAGTAAATTTCCTAACCTTTGTTAAGTATATAGAATCTTGTGCTTCTTGTGAGAGGTGTTGAGAATGATTTTGAGGTACTAAGTTTGTGTTGATTTCGTACCGAACTATGTTGTTGTGAATTGTGCATTGTATTAAAATAAGGCATTTTCTCATTATTGTGTAAACATGCCTATTTGCATTGACTTTTGTGATAAGTATTTTATGGACTGAAAAAAATGAGAATTAAAGAGGATGTACCATATTCGAGGGACGTGTTGCATGCCGCGACGGATACTATGATTCGAGAGTCGTGTCACATGCAGCGACGGATACTATGATTCGAGGGTCGTGTCGCACGCCACGATGGTTACTATGATTCGAAGGATGTGTCGCACGCCGCAACGAATACTATGATTCGAGAGTCGTATCGTATGCCGCGATAGATGCATGGACTAGAAGTCCCCCATGGGTCCCTGACTGTGAGACAGTGGGTATATATCACTAAGACGGATATGCATCATTTTATTTGACATTGCATTGCAATGCATTACACCTCATTATCATTTATAAACATGTGAGTGCTTTTTGTGAAACTTGTGATAGATGTACTTGATTCCTGGTGTTGTTGATATATAATAGTTGGTATGGTTATTGAGCTATATGCAATGTACATTGTGAACTGTTAGGCTGGACTGGTTTTATGCAGGTTGTAGTTGTGGGGGTTTGGTTGGAGTGTTGGGGGTACCTGTATTTTATATTACTTAATTTTGAGTTTAGTAGTTCACTTGTTGAGTACTGTATGTTTGGTACTCACCCCTTGCTACATTTTTGTAGGATGCGAGCCCGATCCCTCTGGTCAGACTTTTCTCATTACAGGATCGAGCTTCTGGATTATTTTTCAGGTAGTTGCTTATATTTTCAGCAGACCTTCAAGGAATCCATTATTATGTTATGTTCTATTTGAGAACTAGACATTTGAGGCATGTATTTTATTTGAGAATTCTATATTTAGAGGCTTGTACATGTGACACAGTCCTTTGGATAGTTGTAGTTTGGTATTCATATAATTAACTGTTGTATTAGTATATTTATCTTTCACAATTATTGTTATGTTTGGATTAGTAAGTGTTATGCTGACTCGCCTTGGTGGGTTAGGTGAGTGCCATCATGCTTGAATTTTGGGTCATGACAATTTGGTATCAGATCCCCAGGTTCATAGGTCTCACATATGTACAAGCCCAGTCGAGTAGAGTCTTAAGGATCGGTGCGGATACATATGTTACTTATCCTTGGGAGGCTATGGAGACTATTAGGAAATTTCCTCTTACTCTTTCTATTCATATCATGCATAGTTGTTGTGGGTCTTGATACGTTGCATGGTTTGCGATTCGACCCAGCTTAGAGGTAATGTGTTTAAGATATGGATGTGTGGCCAGCATTGGATTTTCCTTTAATTTGAAATGGCTTGGGTGTAGATGAAATTAGATGAGGTATGTTCAGGGCAAGGCTTCGGACGACGTGGTTGAATTGAAAGAGCTTAGGGAGCAACTTCAATATCTTTTGAGTTAAGGGATCATACATCGGAGTGTATCTCCATGGGATGCTCTGTTTTGTTTGATAGGGAAATGATAGTGCTATGAGACTGTGTATTGATTACAGACAGTTGAACAAACTAACAGTAAAGAACAAGTATCCTCTCCCTATAATGGATGACTTTTGACATGCTTCGGGGTGCAACCATATTTTTCAAAATTGATTTGAGATCCAAACATCATCAGCTACACATTTGAGCTTCTGACATTCCTAAGATAGTTGTTCGGACGAGGTGTGGGCACTATAAGTTGCTTGTGATGTCCTTTGGGATAACCAGTGCCCTAGCCGTATTTAGGGAGTTGATGAATGGTGTATTCCAACTATGTTTGGGTTCCTTATTTTTGTTTTTATCGATGATATATTCGAGCACTCCAATGCCAAAGAGGATCATAAACGACACTTGAGGGTTGTGCTTCAATGGCTTAGAGGGGAGAGGTTATATGCGAAGTTTTATTTCAAATGTGAATTTCACGCTGAGTTCGGTGGCATGATATTCGTTGTTTGGTGGGCCTAGCTAGTTATTACAAGCGACTCATTCTTCTCTTCTATAGCAACCCCATTGATCAGGCTCACTTAGAAGAATACTCTGTGCTTGTGGTTGGAGGAGTGGGAGGACAGCTTTCGACAGCCCAAATACTTGTTATCTACAGATCCAATTTTGATATCGCTAGAGAAAGGTGCTGATTTCACAGTCTGATATGATGCACTTGGAGTTTGTTTGGGTGGAGTTTTTTGGTGCAAAAAGGGCAAAGTGGCAGCTTATGCTATTAGAAAGTTGAAGGTTCATGAGAAGAACTATCCTACCCATTACTCGGAGCTGGAAGCGATTGCATTGGTGTTGAATCTACAAAGGCACTACCAATATACTACACATTGTGATATATTTACCGATCATCATAGTTTGCAACACATCTTCAGTAAGAAGGACCTGAATTGAGAAGGAGGAAGAGGTGGATTGAGCTTCTAAAGGATTATGATGTGACTATTTTATATCACCCGAGGAAGGCCAATGTGGTATAGCATCGTTAGAGGAATGACTATGCTATCAGTGCGATAATTATGGATTTTCAGTTGTCACATCTGAAAATGAGGGTTGATTATTATGGACAGAGGATGACATTGTGCTCATTGAAATCAGGATCTCTACTCAGTCTTCTTGGAGTGGATATGTAAGACAAATGACTATAATACAACTGCTATGAGGGTGTCTATGTCTATTTGGCTATGGACTATGGGCTATGCTACTTCTGCCACCCATCTTGTCTGTGGAAGAAGGTATATTGTTTTGGTAAGAGATGAAACTAATTCAAGTAT
>JAABOM020000096.1:4423335-4513325 GCA_011800125.2 Solanum clarkiae
GGGGGCGGGGGGGGGGGGGGGGGGGGGGGTTTAACAATTATGAAAAGTAATCTTAAGCTCAAACAAGTGTGAAATCAGTATGAAGAGTAACTAGGGTATAGTGTTCGCCATGCGTCCCTAAGTTTGTATTACCAGATAATCGAATCCTTTTCTACTGTGCAGCCAGCAGAATGGTAAGTTAAGTTTACCAGACCCTTGAGGCAAATTTCAATACATGATTTAATCCATCCCCGCAGTGTAACATTACTAACCATTACCTATTGTTCTGGTACAACCTATCCTTGGTCCAGTTTGGTCATTTCAGAGAGAAACATCAATTAAATCCTGTTAATTATATCTTTTCCTATTCGTCACTTCCTTGATCCAGTCAGTAACACTAGGCATGGTCTCACGTTGGCCACCATTAAAAATCATTCAAAGTAAAAAGAATTTAATTCATACATACATGCACACTTTTCAAGAATTATGAATTATCTGATTGTACCTTGTTAGTTCTTCATGGTTTCCACAATCCTAGTTGTGGATTCAGCTTCTTGTTATCAGTGTAGATGCAAGAATTATGAATTTTAATAATATAATTGAGCATGTACACAATAGAACTAAGAACAAGAAATCCATGATCTTCACCAAGAATCACAAGATTGAATTAGACACAAAATATTATTTCACAATATTCCTATATTGTTATCTCGTGTTCTCTCCCTCTTATCTCTAAAAAATACCCTACAACATATTTATAATATTTAAAATACAAAGCCAAAATGAATTAGGAGAATTTGGTCGGCAGGCTCTGGGGGTACTTCTACTGGTCTTATAAAGTACTATGACCTGTAGTCCGAGCTTTGTGGACATTATCTTGAATTCTGTGGTTGACTTCTATGACACCCATCTATGAGCTCTATAAATTTCTATGATCTGAAAATGGTTTCATCAACTAATTTTTCAGCAACTCCTTACTTTCTAATCCTCAAGGCATGACACCAAGTCTACAGCTCATAAAATCTTGTACGGCTTATCCGCATATTCGTACACTCAACTTCAGAAAATCACCCTTCACTAAAATTGTGTACAAAACCAACTCTATCACCCATAGAATTTCCAAGGCTAGGTGAAGGTCTCAACAAACATCAACTTCTACAAAATCTGCATACTTAGCCCAAAAAATAAAGCCAACCCTGCAATCCTGCACAACAAACAAAAAAGAACTTCAAATCTACTAACATATCTTTGAGAAAACACAACATTCCACATTTTAAGCATCCAAAGTGTTGTATTGTGATAGCACATCAACACACTCAACTTAAAGTTGTTGCTTGTCCTCAAGTGATAGACTCAATCTACATAAGCAGTGCAACATATGTGATGGACCTCAACCTAGTGGCATACATCATATCAGACGCAAACAGATACCCACACCACTTTAAAAGCGCATCAGATAGTTATCAAGCAGACCATATATCAACATATGTGATAGTGCAACTGTGACAAGAAAGTCAGTAATCAACAAGCTACAATCACTAAGTCATTATAATGTTAGTAATGCAATATAAGTTCACTCACCATAAGACATTACATATCCCTCTTGTGATGATATTTTCAGATTCAATGCTTGGGATTATGCAAAATCACTCAGTCTCATAGAAGACATTCAAACACAATGCTCAATGTCATATGCTTGCCCTTATACTCATAACTATGACCTTTGACTACTTGGACTAGGATCACTTTAGCACTTTATTAGCTTGTAACATAAGCTCAGGAGGCTTTGGTATGACATTTTGGGAACATAGCGACTAAAGGCCCTCCTTGACACTGCATTTTTCTACACTTTTACCCTACCAGTACTGTCATTTTCGTCTCATTCTCCCTTTTTTCCTATTTCAAGCTTTTCTAGGTGCTTTATTCTTTTTTTTTAGCTTTTTGCCTTTATTTTCATATCATTTTTCCTTTTAGCTCTCTGATTAGCCATCACTTATTTTTCTTGCATGCAAAACACATTTTTAACCTTTTTTTCATGTATCACTAGCTTCCCCCTCATTTTGTATTTACCCTTACACTAGCCACCACCAAATTAGGCTTTTGTCCTAAGTCGAGGTTCACAATATCCAAGCTAGGAACCAAGGTCACTTTTTGTAGCCACCCCCAACTTAGGGATTTTCAGTCAAGGTGGACAATGTTCAAGGAAGGACAAGAGAAAATTTCAATATTTCACATCAAGTAAGGCTAGGTATCTTAGGTTTTTACAATGAAAAGGTTACATTTAAGTATCAAATATTAGGATCAAGGTATAAATTACACATTTTTCTTATTACATAGACTAAGTGGACTATTATAAACAATGGTCAAAGATCCTTTCCCAACCAACTCACCTACAATCTAAGTTAGAGTAGTCGGGAAAGTTTTAAATTGAAACAGTGTATATGAATTTAACAAAGAAAGCTCACACTCACATGGCACTGGTTACACTATCAACAAAGTCTCTCAGTTGATGTTTTCTATTACAATTCATCCTCACTTATATGAACAAGCACTGTCCATAATTAAACAAGCATGGTTGCTATCAAGACTAACTAACATAATTTTGTGGGTATCATTTTCCACACTAAAAATACAAAGACAAACATATGCCCTAGATATTAGTACTACATACTACTAATACTACCTACACATCCTAATCATGTCGGTTCAACAGATATTAAATATCCATAGGGAAAAAGAACAAAAGAAAGAAAACCCCTAGGATTCAAAGTTTGGGACAGTTATAGACCAATGATACTCATACTTCACTGAGGCCTATAATTACCCACACCGCATCGAAAAAGAGTTGCAATGTATTCAATGCACAAAAATAGAATACAAAGCACAAGTATCAAAAAGAACATACTTGGGTACATAAGTATCGGTCTCTGACTGAGTGTTTCCACCCTCAACCTGCCTGGTGGCCTCCTCAGTGATAGGAACATGACTGGAGGGGACAAAACCCCTTACCCTCTCTAGCTCTTGATCCCACCTTTTCTCCTCATCTTGCCTCGGTTGTATCCTGGCAAGCTCAACTCCCTGCTCCTCTATCAACCCCTACGGCCTCACTATATCTGGATCATCATCAAAGCGGGGCCTCTTCTATTGGGAATTTTTTGATGGCTCTTCAAGAGAAAACAAGTCTACCACTACCACTAGAGGCTCAGTCTGTGGTAATAGCACTGGTGGGCCCAAGTTGTTGTCATGTACGCATAGAGCAGTTGGATCTCCTTTTAAAGGGCCATCAGTTTTTGCAAGTCATGCTATGCTAAGGCTCTGTTGGACCTGTGTCTCAAAAGTATCTATGTGGGCATCCACGGATGTAACTCTACTCTAGATAGTGTCTATGTGAATGCGTGCATACGTCCCTCGAACTCTAAAATAACTTGGCAGACCCAAGGCCTAATCTGCTGAAATAATAAGTCAACTGGGGCTCTTTGCCATGGCCTAAATAGAAGTTGCTGACACATAAACCATGCCAGCTGGAGTTTTTGATGTAGGAATAGCCTGTGGGGATAGAAGTAGTTGCAGTAGTAGGCCCCCTCTCCATAACAGTCTCAGCCAATAGGGGCCTTTCCTTGGCATTAGCAGTAGAAATGATTGTGGATAGAGTCTTAGGTAGTGGCTCCACCATAAGCATCTTTGGCATCTGTGAGGGCTGGCACGGTGCTCACTACAGAGCCACTAGATTATCCTCAACCTTTATCAGGCTGTCATCAATATCAGTTGGACCTCCAGCAGTGAGTCCAGATGATGTAGCATCTTTATCCTCGACTCTATACAGAGTCTACATATCATGCATTGCAAGGGGATGGAGGTAGACACCTTCATGATATACTTATGTATCTACTCTATAATGAGGCTATCCCAGTCAATCTCATAACTAGCAAAGATGCTAGAAACAAAAATAGTGTAGTCTGTCATTAAAGTATTATTTGCAAGAGTAACCAAGATTCACAATCTCATAATAACTCACAAAAATTCAGCAGGAAAGCTCTCTGAGGCCTTCGTAATAGGTACTAATGAAGTGGCTATGCATGCAAGGTCCGGGCCCTGCTCTACAATATGAGTAGAAACCCTTCTCATCAAGTTAGACCTATGGCTCTGGTCTCTCTTCGAGCCTTTATCCCTAGTCTTCCCCAATTTACGGTCATACTCTGCTATTGATCTGGGGCTGGGAACTCAGGCCTAAGTAATATACGATGGATGGTCATCTAGGAGATATCAACCTGCTGCTCTTCACTCTAGTATTTCTCAATCTAGGCTATGCAAGGGGCTTCTTCCCCTTGGGAAGAGTGCTTAGTTCAGTGGTGGCATAAGAAGCATAGAACTCATAAATCATTGCTGGGAAGTACTTCCTAGATACTCTAGCCAGCCACCAGAGCCCATATCTGCTAATAGTGTCTTGAAGGCCAAGGACACTATCTAATACGAAAATGATGATCTGGGGTCCTCAAAAATAAAGCAAGCTAGTTTGCCTTACTTGTTCCACTATATGCTCTCTGTGTAGATATCCTACATACCCTCAACACAGAACTAGCTAGTAGAGGACTCCTTTTCTGGCTCGTTGTCAGAACCTAACATTGACTCCTCTCTAGATCGAGTCATATGGATGGATCTGCTATCTTTATTGCCTCTTTCTCCATACTGGGGAGAGCCAACAATAATAACTTGGTTTTGACCCTACCCAAGTCTTGCAGCAGCCTATGTTTGTGGTTGCTCTGCATCTGTGTCAGGCCAGACACTGAGCTCCTTAAGAGATCCACTAGTCTCGGAGATGCCCTGGTCCTCTGAAGGATCATCTCTCAGCCTCCTTTATATGGCTCAGATCATATCACGTCTTGCTTTGGGTCCATAGTACATGAAATAGAGACATTTGGCAAACATGGTTAGCCACACAAGTCAAGGAATGTAAAACAAAATCATTTCAGTAATGACCATAAATGGGTCTACGAAGGCACTATCATGGGCCATAGTGAAAACTATAATGTCATGACCCAAGACTAGGGTCTAGATATGACATGGTGCAAGGGAAACCCGAAGGGACCCCATATAAGCCTCTTGGCTCATCATTACACATCCATGGCCGCGAAAGCAAAAAAATAACCGAAGAGATAGTAAATTGGGATAACCGAGCCTAAGGGACATCTTTTATATCATAAACAACAGGGGTCAAGAGAGAGTCAAAGCTTATAACATTACATATGACATGTCCAACAACTCTACTACATAGACAAGAATGGGGGCCAAGAAAAGCAACCAGGCTCACCCTCAAAGTCAACATATACAAAAAAAGAAAGATAGTCTTAGAACATAGCATGAGGTCATAAGCATAGTCCCCGGAATGGAGCATTCACCAACAAGCTTGAGAGAAGTCATACTAGCCATGTGGAGGGAGATGCTCAAGCGGGTCTGGTTCCTACATGGTGACATCATGTAGGCATATAGTATGCATTAGTATGATGAATGAACTAAGTATATAGGATGCAATGCAACAATTAATAGAACCATAAGCAAAATGCATAACATAGACAATGGGTAAGTATATAGCAATATGGCTTGTATGAATGATGCTTGAAGAAAAGCCATGCTTATATAGAATATAATACTTGTGTAAGAAGTGACCATTATTAGTGCATATCCAAGGCCCACCACCCCCTTGGAGAGGTTGATGAGGCACGAGCCCCTCAATACGTTGATGAGGTACAAACCCCCCAACATTGTCGAGGAGCAAAAACCCCCAACATGGTTGATGTAGTACACACTTGTCAAATTGGTTATCAAGGTACAAACCCCTCGACATGGTTTCATGGGCCTACCACCTCCCGAGAGAGGGGATTGCAGTACAAAACCCTCAACAGGGTTACCTAGGCCTATAACCGCCCGAGTGAGACTTCATAAATTCAAAAAACTATAGAGATAATATCATATTCATACATTCCTTTCATCATCATATAGTCATTCAACTCATCCGACATGCATTGGACCTTCAATTCCTCAAGAAACTCATAACTAGACATTTTATCAATCACTTGGCGGGTGTGTAGTGCTAGTGTAAAACTATGTTATTCAGGAGTGTACTCATGCTATAAAATCCAATGTAAAACCATCAATAGATACTTAGTAACACTCTCAAGAAATATATATCAAAATCCTTCATCAAATCTCGTAATACATCAAAGATTTATAGCTCAAAATATGCTAAAAGAACCATAATTTCATGAAACCCCAACATAGTGTGCAATGAAATTCATAATCATTGAGACCATGAGTAAATCAACTTATCATGAAATATTAAATAGAAGGAAGCTTGGGTATGATGGGTGAAAGGAACCCATGAAAGAAGCCAACATACCTTAGCTTTAGAGAATAGCTTGATGAAGATTGGTGATGGAGACTTGAAGCTTGAATGATAATCTTGGAATTCGGATGAGTTTCGTGACTTCAAATTAGGAGATAAATTATTGTCTAAGTGTTTTAGAAAATATTTTTGAATGTCATCAGTGATATGTGGGTGAAAAATATGTATAGGTATTTTCACGTATGGGAAGGCTTAGGTCCAAGACCCAAAGGCCTTGGACTAGGATAAACTATCTAGGCACAAAATAAGGCACTGGCGTGCCCCAGCTGCATCGCACTAGAGGCGTTCAGGCACATTGTTTTGCGTAACTTTGAAAATTGACATTATGAATTGTTCACTCTAAAATCGTGGTTAGACCCATTCCATACTCAATTTGACCCCTGAAAAAGAATATGAAGTCGGATCTTCGATATCATGTATGGATTGCAAGGTATATGGAAATTACAATTCTGGCACTTCCAAGGTAAATTTTTGGGCAATTTTTGTGGTTGTTTCAATATCTCCCTCTTGGGTACATTTGTCCCGAATGTCAAAGATATCTATATAAGAAGAGTAATCATGAACAAACCAGACCCAACAAGAATGCAACAATGCACTTAAACACCTTTCTTAAATCTCGCTACAAGTGTTAAAATCATCATGAACTCGTCAACATAAACATGAATGCATGCAATGACATTGGAGCTGAAACATGAAACTTGGAATCATTAAAAGACTTGATATGTTAGAATAATCTTGAATAGAATGATAGAGGTATGGATATCGCTTCTACAAGCCCGTTCTGGCTCCTTGAGAGAAACCATCGACTAGATGATTCCTCCAAGGTGCCATGACAAACACCACATCCATATTAGTCAACCCTTCCCATCTATACATCAAATATCTCCACTGGGATCTTCCCTAAGCCAACTTATCCTCCAGAACACCCACAACCTCAAAAGTGCAATGGCACTAGCGTCAACAACACATCTCCTCAACCTAGATGCATGAATAGCCAGATGAACCATATCCCTATTCATAGGCAATGTTGGGATTAACTTACCCTTCTTAACAAAGAGAACCACACCCTTAATGGATGAAACCTTCAAATAGATCCAATCACCGAACTTACGTTTGAGTTCTTTCCCCCTTGCATCGGCATAGGATTTTTTTATGACTTTGGGCTATTCTCGACCTTCCTCTAATCATCTTTACCCTCTTGAGAGCCTCCATAACCAGATTCGAACTTCTTAAAGCCAACTCTCCTACCTCAAACAACCCAAGCGATGATCTACAATATCTACCATGGGGAGTCTCAAAAGGAGCCACACCAATTCTAGAATGATAGCTACTGTTATATACAAACTCAATTAGTGGAAGATGATTATGCAGCTACTCCTCAACTCCCATACATAAGCCCTAAGCATATCCTCAAGAGTTTGGGTAGTTTTCCTGGCTTGGCCATCCATTTTAGTGTGAAAGGTCGTAGTAAGTTTTACTTTGCTTCCAAGATCTCCTCAGAAGGACCTCCAAAAGTGTAAAGTGAATCGTGCACCACAATTTGATGTGATAGACAAAGGAAACCCATGCAATCTCACCAAGTCATGAATGTACAACCGAGCATAATCTTCAATCCTATATGTAATCTTATCAAGTAGAAGTTGAGTCAATTTCGTCATCCTATCGACCACAACCCATATGGAATCAAAAACCCTTTCTAGTCTTCGACAACCAAACCACAAAATCCATATTAATCGCTTCGCACTTCCAAGTAGGAATCGCTACGTCTTGGATAAGGCCATCTCACCTTTGATGTTCGACTTTGACTTGTTGGCATCTATGGCAACCGGATACAAATTGGCAATGTCCCTCTTCAAACCTTCCCACCAATACATATCCCTCAAATCTTCTATACTTCTATCTAGACCCGGGGGTGAATAGAATAGGAAGAATTATGAGTCTCGTCTAAAACCTAACCTCTTCCAAGTCATAAAGATTAGGCACGCATAATCTACCTTAATACGTAAAGGCACCATCTCCCCCTTAATTGGAAGAAGACACCAACCTTACCATCTCTCACCAAGGTCTCCAACTCTAAAAAGGCAAGGTCAAGATGCTTAGCTTTCACCTTCTCAGCCAATGAAGATTTGAACCATCAACAACAACAACACCCTCGTTATCAATCTCTTCCAACCAAGTCACAGTCTAGTCAACCGACGGACCTCCCTAGACACTTCCTCATCACCTCTATCAACATGAGCTAGGCTATCCATAGACACCCTACTCAAAGCATCTGCCACAACATTAGCCTTATCGGGATGATAATGCACACTTAATTCATAGTCCTTAAGAAGTTCTAACCATCTACCTTGCCTCAAATTAAGATCTTTTGAATGATCACACATTGGATACTCTTATGATTGGTGAACACATCAATAAAAACCACAAACAAATAATAACGCCAAGTTTTCGAAGCGAATTACCACGGCGGCCAACTCAAGGTTGTAGATAGAGTTATCCTTCTCATGTATCTTTATTGTCTAAAAGCATAGGCTATCACCTTACCATATGGCATCAACATGCAACCCAAATCAACTCAAGAAGCATCACAATACACAACAAAACCTTCTAGCCCTTCCAGTAGTGACAATGTAGGAGTGGACAGAAGCTTATCTTCAAAGGTTTAGAAACTCTTTTCATAATCATTGGTCCAAATAATTTTAGCCTTACTTGGGGTCAACTAAGTCATAGGAGAACAAATAGAAGAAAACCATCCACAACCTCTTATAATAACCCGCTAAGCCCAAGAAACTTCTAATGTTTGATGGGGTCAATGATCTAGGCCAATTTCTAAAAAGAACCATCTTTTTAGGATCCACCTTATACCATACTCCGACACCACATGACCTAGGAAGGTAACTCCCTTAAACCAAATTCACACTTCTCATACTTATCACATAACTCCTCTTTCCCCAAGATTTGCAACACCACCCCCAAATGGTTCACAAGCTCTAAATACATCAATACTTCATCACTAGAGTCCACCACAACATAACAATGTAGGGATTAAAGACCCTATTCACGAGACCCATATACATAGAACGCATAAGTCAAACCAAAAGACACCACCCCAAATTCACAATATTGGGAGGGACGTTCACTAAGTCATTGATCACGATAAACAGCTCAATAGAGGTGACTTAGATCCAACACCCGTAATTCTTAAAAAATGATAAATGCAACCCTCAAAGATCAATTGTACCTTAAGACAAGACATGGACTTACCCATTCACAACCATATTAAAAGCACCCACTCAAGATGGGGTTATTAAGGAATTGGAATCTAACTCTGCAGGCCCCACAATCAAAGAGACACAGTAAGCATGCGCCACTCCATCCCAAGTATGATATCAAAATCCACCATATCAACTTAACAATTCACAAGGCAAGACCTAATGCAATACAAACACCGAATAACATCTATGAACTTTCTAGTGTCAATACACTCAATAAAAGGGTAGATACCATAGGTTCACATAACAACTCGGGGCACACTTAAAACCCACTAACAACAAGAAATAATAATGAGAAAGATAGTGGCACTCGGGCCCATCAAGGCATACACATCAAAGCCAAAGGAAATTTCAACATATCGGTAGCAATGTCGGGCACCTCATCCCCTCCTTGAGCCCCTTGATCAACATGACCACCTTGCCCTTGTGGTTGGCCACACTTAACTTTACTGTGAGCATGTGGACATTCCAAAGTTTTGTGGCCCATCTTACCACACCCAAAGCATGCACCCGCGTTCCTCCAACATGCACCATTATGATTTCTCCAACATTTTGGGCATTTAAGACAAGTCACCCCATCATCAGCCCCTGTACCCTTATTGCATTTACAAGGACAATCACTCCTCTTTTGCCCCTCTCTACCACAACCGAAGCAAACATTGGTGCCCCTCAAACATGGACCTATATACACCTTACCACATCTTGGACACATAACATCACCTCTATCTTTGAGACTTTGGAATTTCCCTTCAAAACGGGCCCTCTTGGCCTCACTAACCCTTCTTTTACCATTTGAAGTCTCAGGAGCACTCACTTGTTGATTGAGATATGTCGTCAATTTTGTCACGGCTTTGGCCATCACCCATAGAGCATTGCGAACTACCACATTTGATATATCGCTATCTTGAGTAGCTTGAGACATATCTTGAAATGTAGTGGTCTAGGATTAGAAATAAGCCCTAGGGGACCTAATTCTATCACACGACATAGATCATGAAGAAGTGAAACATTTCCTAGAACACCTCATACCTCCTATTCATAGTCGTGGTGTGCTACAAAACCATGAATAAGACTCTAATTGACGCAGTGTCTTGGACGCCGAGGACCTAACAACTTAGTGATCTGATACTAAGTTTGTTACGAACCACGCCTAGGGCCTAGATGTGATATAGTTCAAGGGGAACCCGAAGGGACTCCAAGCAAGTCTCTTAGCACATTATTACACCTCTTTGGTCATGAAAACCATAAAATAACAAAAAAGATAGTAAATAGGAATAACTGGGGCTAGGGGATATCTTTCATATCATAAACAACATGTGTCAAGAGAGAGTCAAAGCTTATAACATTACACATGACATGTCCAACAACACCTCTACTACATAGATATGAGTAGGGGCTAAGACAAGCAATCGTGCTCACCCTCACAGTCAACATTTATATAGAAGAAAGATTGTCTTAGAACATAACATGAGGTTATAAGAATAGTCCCTGGAATGGAGTACTCACTAACAAGCTTCAGAGAAGTCATACTAGACATGTGGAGGGAGATGCTCAAGCCGGGCTCTGGTTCCTACATGGTGATATCATGTAGGCATAGAGTATGCATTAGTACCTTTGAATGTACTAAGTATGTAGGATTCAATACAACAAGAGATAAGCACAATAAGAAAAATATATAACATAGACAATGGGTAAGCATATAGCAATATGGCGTGTATGAATGATACTTGAAGTAAAACTATGCTTATATATAATATAACACATGTGTAAGGAGTGACCATTGTTAGTGTATGTCTAAGGCTTACCACCCCCTTGGAGTGGCGAATGAGGGTATGAACCCCTCAATAGGTTGATGAGGCACAAACCACCCAACATGGTTGATGGAGTACAAGCCCCCCAAAATGGTTGATGGAGTAGAAAGCTCCCAACATGGTTATCAATGTTAAAACCCCTCAACATGGTTGCAAGGGCCTACCACCTCCTAAGTGAGGTGATAGAGATACAAACCCCTCAACAAGATTAATCAGGCCTACAACCGCCCGAATGAGGCTTGGTCAATTCCCAACACTATAGAGATATTTTCATATACATGCATTCCTTTTTTTATCATATAGTGATTCAACTCATAAGACATGCATTGGGGCTTCAATTCCTCAAGAAACTCATAATCGGACATTTTCTCAAACACTTGGCAAGTGTGTAGTGCTAGTGTAAAACCATGCAATACATGAGTGTAATCATGCTGAAAAATCTAATGTAATACCATCAGTAGATACTTGGTAACACCCTCAAGCAATATACATCAAAACCCTTCATCAAATCTCATAATAGATCCTAGATTCATAGCTCAAAACATGCTAAAATAGCCATAATTTCATGAAACTCCAACATAGTGTGAAGTGAAATTCATAATAATTGAGACCCCTGAGTAAATCAACTTTAGATCATGCAATTTTAAGTAAAAGTAAGCTTGGATATGATAGGTGAAAGGAACCCATGAAAGAAACACACATACCATAGCTTTGGAGAATAGCTTGATAAAGATTAGAGATGGAGACTTGAAGCTTCAATGATAACCTTAGAATCTGGATGTGTTTTGGGACTTGAAATTTGGAGATGAATTATTATCTAAGTGTTTTAGAGAATATTTGGGAATGTCTTCTGTGATACGAGGGTGAAATTAGACTAAATAGAGGTATTTTCACGTGTGGGAAGTCTTAGTCCCAAGACCCAAAGGCCTTGCACTGGAATAAAATAACTGGGCACAAGATAAGGCACTAGCGCACCCCAACAGCATCACGCTAGGGCCGCGCAGGCATACTATTTTTGCGTCACATTGAAAATTGAAATTGTGAATTATTCGCTCTAAAATTAGGGTTTAACCCACTTCCCACTCAACTTGACCTCTGAATAATAATATAAAGTCGAACTTTTGATATCATGCACGAATTTTAAGGTATATAGAAATTACAATTCCGGATAATTCCAAGGCACATTTTCGAGCACCTTTTAGGGTCATTTCATATGAGTTGTAGAAGACCCTCATAGAAATAATGTTCATAAATTTTGGTTACCTAAATTGCATCTACAAGACTAGGTACCACTCATAATAGATTCTATGAGTCGTAGATTGGGTCATCGAAGTGTTTCGGTGTTTAAACCTTTACATGCAGGGATATACGTGTCTACGATCATAAAATATTTTACGGCTCATAGAAGGTCTCAGTTGATAGGTTCTCAGAAACTTCATGTTTCTGGATTTTTATATGAAGGGCAGCTACGGCTCATAGAAGTTCCCATGGCCTATTAAAGACCCTCGTAGAGTGTAAAAAATGGAACCTTGATTTTCCAAGCCTGTCAAAACAAATCTCAAATGATAATTTTGACAAGTTATTCACCATCATAGCAATACATGACATACTATACATGATTTTAAAGACATCCAACACCCCAGATGTAATTTTTTTCATACAACCCCATCTAATATCATTTTACATATTTTCCCTAGCTAACCAACTCTGTTTGAATGAATGAATATCGTATTGAGCACATATATTGACTTATCAATTTTTATGCAACATACTCTATTTAGTTTAGACGACATGTGATAGTATGGTTTTCACACAACAACATTCAAGCACATAGACATGGCCACAAACGCAATTCTCTTGCTTTTAACTTATTTTAGGCTTTAGCATCAAAGCACAAACAATGGAAAATATGGGTTTTCACCGCTACTAGTCTGATTACCATGTTTGATAGTTAATTTTAGCGTAATCACAACAAGTTCGATATTTAAAATAATTTTATGACAAAGATCTTTCCGAATTTGAGTGAAAATGTTTCTTGAAATTGAAGGAGGTACCAAGGAAGGGAAACACTAGGATTGCCCTATGTAGCAAAAAAATTGGTCGAAAAGTAGGTGGTGGTCAGTCATTAATGGTCAAAAAAACAATGGTAGGGGTGTCGGGTGCTTTGTGTAATTTTGGAGAAGAATGCGGTCAAATTAATTTGACCCCTTCTATTTATAGTTTGACCGAGTGGGTCCAAAATTAATGGGTCCAGGCTCTTTAAAACCTCGATTATGGGTCATAGAGGATTTTACAACCCATAGATCCTAGTTTTATTGAATTCCCAAATCCTAATTTTGGGGACTAGGTTTCACGGACCAGTCTACAAGCCATTGAATTGAATACGACTCGTAGAGTTGTTCCTAGAACCCTCAACTAGGGTCCACGACTCCATTCATGGCTCAAAGTTTTATATACAAGCCATGAAGTTGGCTCATGGACTGGAGTGCACCAATTTTTGCTAACTATAGTATAAGGGTCGTAATCTTACATATGATCCATAGAACCAGTCCTAGAAGCACTTGTTTATTCCTTTTCATCAAAGGATGACTGTCTTAATCTTGCACCTACACATTCATCATAGAACACACTATTATCTTATATGCAACTAGTCCAATGTCCACAAATTACAACAAAAATGCGAAAAATTAAACTACCTACATGTCTAAAGGCTAAAAACAAAACAAAACTAGAACTATTTTATGAAATACCTTAGGTTTCCTCCCAAGTAGCGCTTGATTTATTTTCGTGGCACAACTTGGACAACTTGGTTACTCAAACTTCAGCAATTTCCCAAACATCCTTTTTCAAGTCATCTGGCCTGTTCATTTACTAACAGATGTTGAAGACAACTTCGTCATCATTCAATCTAAAATTGAGTTGGCCAGTTTCCATGTCCACTAGTGCTTGACCAGTGGCTTCCCACGATGATTAGGAATTTGGAGATGACTTCATAATCTAGGATCAAAAAGCCTATGCGAAATATGAATTTCTCAACTTTGACCTATATGTCATAAAGTACCCCCACAAGATTCTTCACCATGCGATTCTCCATCAGCAATCGCATGCTCATCTAAGTAGGGACTCCTAATCCTACCATTTTGAAGACTGCAAGGGGTATCAAATCTATGCTAGCACTGAGAGCACGCAATGACCTTGTGAACTCATAATCTCCAAAAGTTCATGATCGAGTGAAAGTGCCAGGATATTATCGCTTCTAAACTAAGGACCTTGTAGCAATTACACTGCAATATTGATGTTCTAGGGAGAGATCTTGGCTCACAGTCCACTTTTTTGTAACTAAGTCCTTTATAAAGTTCACATACCCTGGCATCTTATCCAATGCCTCAATGAAAGGAACATTGATGGAATGTTGCTTCAGCATGGACAGAAAGTGCTTGAACTTACCCTGCACCTGCTTCTTGAAGGGAGGAGGAGGTCTGGGAATGGGCTTTATCTTCTGTGGCACTTGTATAGCATCACTTGTCCCATTCTTTGCATGAGCATCTTTGGTATCAGCATCTTTGACCTTAACTGTCTCCTCTAGCACATCATCATCATCGACCAACATGGGAGGATCAATAGTACTCTAACCACCATGAGTAGCCACCACCATACATTGCCCCTCGTTCTTTGGATTTTGAACTATGTTTCTAGGTAATGTACCTTTCTGATGCTAGTTGAGTTAAGTTGATACTTGAAAAAATTGTTGCTCCTGGTGTTTTATACCAAAAGAATGAGACTCAATCTTCTGATTTATGCTAGAGATACCAAAATTTACGTATTTCCATTATTATTAAATAATGTGTTCACTTTTAAAAAAGTATTCCCTTGAGATGAAATCAACCCCTACTTTACAACTCTTTGACTCGAATTTTTGTCGTTTGAGGAACCGATTATCATGCATCACAAAAAGGAAGTTAGTGTAATTTGGTTTACTTTATGAAATTTTATCTATTATTCAAGACATAATAATATATGTTAAGGGGTGTTTAAAAACAAAAAGAGGAATGAAAAAAAAAGATTTGGGCAGCAACATTTTGCACAACCTTTTTAAGTTGTTTTTAACAACATGCCTGCATACATACATACATACATACATATCTATATTGCCCTAAGTGGAGTTGGTACCAAGACTTATACACACATTTTAAGATCCCTCATAGTTGTATATTTGATTAAAATGACGACAACAATAAATCCGCTTGAGAAAAAATCAACAAAGCCCTATCCTTTGGTAAGTAGCTAAATTCTGTCTTGAAACTGTATAATATTTTGTAATTGTAAAACATATCATTGTATATGTCTGTGTTTGTAATTTGTAAATATGTTTTGGAAGGTTGTTATCCACAACATTTATGATTATGTGAAATTATGATTTTTCTTGTATGGTACTAAACAATGGGATGAAACACAATGAAGGTTCTAGCCAAGTTTTCTGTCTGAAATGCCTTCTACGTACTGTTGTTAGTATTCTAATCATGTATTATGTGTGAGCTGTATTTTTTTATGGTTCTTAGTTTTTTGCAACCCCAAGACATGTATTTACAATACTTATGCTTATGTTGAAATCTAATTTGGTAGTTATAGATTCAAAACTGTGGATGAAAATCAGGACACATTCTGTCCAGCTTTTTAACATAGGAATCCATTGGGGCTTGTTGTTAGTGATTCGATTATCAATTATTGTACAAATAGTATTTTGAGGTGATTCTTGATGCTTTGAAACATATATTCATATACGTACAGTTTCCATGTGGACTGAAAAGCCAATTTTTGTTCATTTACTAATTTAAAATCTAGCTACGTTGCAAGGTTGTAAAGCTGCTGAAAAGAGTGTGATTTACATAAATGAAGATCACTTTTAGTATGTATCTTATTAGTTTTCACCTATTGAAATAGCTAAATGTTCAAGCATATAAATGAGTGTTAAGGTGATCACACTTTTGTACAATCTTAAGGAAATTGATTGAAGAAATTGATGTTGTATTGATCCACAACTTGAACTTGGTAGGATCGATTGCATGCTAAAAGGTTAAGGTTCAGGTAAAAACTTGTTCTTTTGCTTTTGTTACCCACTATATATTTGAATGTTCCTTTGGCATCTCAGCAATAATCTTATCCTTTATATCTGGTTGTGTTGATACATTTTGCGACTTGCAAGGAACTCGTTTAATTCGTCCATTTGTACGAATTTTCTGATCACTTGACATCCTTGTGGACTTTTCCCTTCATGTAGCTATGCCTTTTTCACTATCAGAATGCCTCTTGATCAGATCAATTGCCATCTTGACTGTGGATTTTTTATTCGTCCTAAGTATGAAAGCATTCTATTTTAAGCACGAACTAGAAAGTCACTCTTAATATGGTTCTTGGTTCTCTTATTTATTGGGTTTTAGCCCTTCTTTATATAGGTCCTCGACCCTTGTTGATACTTCATTAGGTTTCTGAAGGCATGACATACATATTAGACAAACTTGTATTTTGACTGTCTTATAAAGATGCTTTTAGGAACTCATGACATTTAGACCTTTAAATATCATACTTGATACTATTGGTCTTTTTGTTCACCTAGTCTACCGGTTACATTGCATTTGTTTTTACTTCACTTATGAAAGTTAAATCGAGGAACCTAAAGGTTTTAGCTTTTAGATTTTACACCATTAAGCTTCAGGCTTAGAGATAGTTCTTTCTATCATAGAGGATACTCGAGGTGATGATTGAGGATGGCCATTGAAGTTAAATTTTGGGAGTTATGCAAAAGATCACATTTGTATCTAGACATATATATTGTAGTAGTTTTGGGACATGTACATGATTCTCCTATTGCATATGTATGTATAGATTTGAAAGGCCAGTGAAAATTATGAAACCATGGTTTGTAACTTAAAGTTTTAGCTTGTTAGTTGAATTGGAGTCGAAGATCTTGTTTTTATATTAAAATGGCAGTTATTTTGAGGTTATTGTATAAAATGGAAACTGGTAAATTTATGTCTTTGTATTTTAACATTGATAATAAGTTTCAGCGTGTACTACAATAGTATGGAAAATATATAAAAATCTAATAAGATATTGGTTTAAATTATTTTGGAAGTATCTAACGCTATAAACTAAAACCTAAAATCAACTGAACTACTTCTAGGACAAAATCCTATACCTATAACTATTTTGGATTCATTATTAAATTATGATTAATATGTTGCATATTGAACTCTTAATATTTTATTAAGTATTATGTAAGCCCATATCATATAAAAGTGGCACCTCCCATGACGGTTGCCACACTTCATCCCCTTCAAGGTCTCATCATGTGTGTCAGCCTTCTTCAACAAACAATAAAACATCTCCTCAACTCTGGAACTATTAGCACCTATATCAAGATTGTGTGGTGGCACGTGAGGACCATTTCTGTAGCTATCTCTACAGCCTCAATCAACATCTTTATCTTGGCCCCTGAAACTGTCATAGTAACCTCCATGATATTGTCAGAACGCGCCACCTCTTTTATAGTTCCAACCTTGATTTCCTTGACCTTAGCCCCAATCGTCTTTATTGGACCCTTGGGCACTGGTCTACAAACCCCTCTGTCTGGCAATAAAGAAAGTATCCTTCTCATAGTAAGGATCCTCATCCATGGGTGCTCATGAAGGCTAATAAACAACTGCATTAACTTGTTCCTAATTCTGCTTCATCAATACCTCCATGGTGGTACTAATTTGGGCAAGCTCTTCAATTATCTCACCATTTATTTTAGCTAGCTCTAAATGAAAACTTACAACACACGATCTCTTGGTAGAGGACGTGTCACTTAGCACCCATACAAGATTCATCTTGACAACCTTTTCCAGCTTCTCAGCAACCTTTGCAAATGGTTGACTAAAAATATGTCCCCATGATGGTATCAGCACATGCTTGGCTATTCTCTTCCAGGACATGATAGAAGATCTCCACCAAAGCATCATCAACAATTTTGTGGTTAGGGACACTTTTCAGACATTTTTGAACCACTTCCATGTAGTATTGATCGAGTCACCAGGAAATTGCTCAAAGTTGTTGATTGATTCCTTTAACTTGTGCTTCTCTAATTTCGAAAGGAACCTCTCCAAAAAAGGCTTCTACAACTAATCCCAACTGGGGATGGAACTCTGTGGGAGCTCGGATAGCCATAATGTTGTATTGCCTGTTAGAGATAATGGAAAGATACAAAGCCCAACAACACCCATAGATATATTCTATGTTCTCATTATACCTTACAGACAAACCCAACATTATATGAATGACTATGCGGATCCTCTGATGGTAGGCCGATGAACAACCCACAATACTGTAACATCTGAAGCAACCCACTTGAAATCACGAACTTTGTGTCATCCTATAGTGGCGGTAACACAATGGCTCTAGTCACATCCATAGCTATAGGATTCAGCCAAATTGATTCCATTGATCAGCCTCGCTGTTGAAGTCTTGTGGTTGTGATCATTGTCCTCAAGAGGCAGTGGGTTCTTGTCATTCTCATTCTAATTTTCGTGCTGATTTAGAGTTGTATTGACCTAGTTGTTTGCATTATCTGGGGCCATCCTTCACCTGTCGGGCATACACTACACCTGCAAGCTAAAACTAAACAAAAAAATAATTAAAATAAGGAAAAGAAGGATTAATTCCCAAACTATTTAACTTAAATAAGTCTAGCCGTATTCCCCGACAACGGCACAAAAATCGTGATGTTGCCCTAGCTAGACCTCCTTTTTGAAGGCTAAGTGGTGGTTCGCAAGATATATAATCTAACCAAGGTTAGGGTCAAAAAAACAAGGAATATGGTAGACTTGGAAGAATTTAAAGCAATTTGGGTGGATTAACCTACTTATCTCCCCAAAGGAGGGGTCTTGTAAAAACTATGAAAAGTAATCCTAAGCTAAAACAACTGTGAAATTAGTATGAAGAGTTACTAGGATTTTGTGTTTCCCATGGTCCCTAACTTGGTATTACCAGATGATCGAATTATTTTTTTTGTGTGTGTAACATGTAGAATAATAAGCTAAGTTCACCAAACCCTTTGATCCGGCCGAGAGGTAAATTTCACTACTTTATTTGATCTATCCTTGTAGCGTGACATTAGTAACGCTCACCAATTGTTCTAGTACAACCTCCCATTCGCCCAGATTGGTTGATTACACGAGAAACATCAATTGAATCATATTAATTAATCTCTTTTCCTATTCATTACTACCTTGATCCAGTCAGTAATACTAAAAGGGTTCTAACTTTGGCCACCATTAAAAAGAATTCAAATTGAAGAGAGTTAATCAATACATACATGCACACTTTCCAATAATTAGTTCTTCGTGATTTCCACAATTCTATTTGTGGATTTAGATACTTATTATTAGTGTATACACAAGAATCATGAATTTGAATAATATAATTAAGCACTTACACAATAGAATTAAGAAGACGAAATCCAATCGCGTAACCAAGAATCACAAGATTGAATTAAATACACAAAATATTATTTCACAATGTTCCTCTACTATTATCTTTGTTCTCTCCCTCTTATTTCTGAAAAATAACCTAAGCAATCTATTTATAGTATTGAAAATACAAAAGTAAAATGAATTAGGAGAACTGGGTCGAAAGACTCTACAAGCACTTCTAGGGGACGTATAAAGTTCTACAACCCCAAAGTCGGGGCTTCATTGACTTCATCTTGAATTTTACGGTTGACTTCTATGACAGCTATCTATGATCTATATAAAGTTCTACATCCCGTAAAGGGTTTCATTTTCGAACCTTTTAGTAAATATCCACTTTCTGATCCTTAGGGCACGACACTAAGCCTACGGCTCATAATATCTTTTACGACTCATCTGCATATCTGTAGAATCAATTTTAGAAAATCACCCTTCACTGGAATTGTGTACAGAACAAACTCTAATGCCCGTTGAATTTTCCACGGCCCGTAGAAGGTCTCGTAAAACCTCAATTTCTGCAACATTTGCACACTTAGCCCATGAAATCAAGTCAACCCTGTAATCCTACAAAATAAACATAAAAACAAATCAAATGTACTAATATCTATTTGAGGACACACAAAATTCCATGTTTTAAGCATCAAAAGTATTGTATTTGGACAACACATCAATAGGCAGGGGTACAAACTGTCTGTATGCAATTACAAATAGACCGGATTAGGAAGTTGCACTAGATGTTTTCATAGTTATGCATTGATTCTTTTTCTACAATGTGTATATGTTGCTTGACTCGGTGCCACTTTATCATTTGTAACACTATATGTGGCTAGTGAGTTTGAGATCTTTCCTGAATGTCTCCTTAAGCTCTTCAGTATTTCTACTCATGTTGGTAAGTCCATTCTAGCTTAAAGGGTACATAGAGATTGCACAATGTCTATCTATCATAAAATATGTTGGAAGATATAGTTGAGTTATAGATGATTGACTTTGATGTGTGATTCTTGGAATAGACTTGTTTCATGCCTTCTATGCCTCCGTCAATTGTAAAACATGGATGGTCAAATTCCTATTTCCGAATGAGACTGTTATAGAGTGGAAGGTAGTTCTGTATTGCCCAACAATATGTTTATATCCTACCTTAGGCTAAAAAATGAATTTCTAAAGGATAGATCAATCACCTCATGCGAGTTAAGGTTGATGATGTAGAGTCTCCACCTTTGGAGTCAGATCTAGTTGTTAGTGAGATGCTTGATGTCTTCCTTGATGATTTTTCTGGAGTCCCTCCTAATAGGGAGATCAATTTTAGGATTGATGTTCTCCCCGATACCTGGCCCATCTCTCCCTGTGGCACTTCTATCCTGTTTGTGCGCAAGAAAGATGGGTCCCTCAGGATGTGTATAGATTATCGCTAATTGAATAAGGTGACCAGTAAGAACAAATATCCCCTTTCGAGGATCGATGACTTGTTTGACCTACTTCAGGTTTCCACTATTTTCTCCAAAATAGACCTCAGATTAGGCTTTCACCAATTAAAAGTGAATGATTGTGACAACTCAATGATGACTTTTCAAACAAGATATGGTCACTTTAAGTTCCTGGTAATGTCCTTCAGATTGACCAATGTTCCTGCTACATCCATTGACTTGATGAACAAAGTATTTAGACACTACCTTGGTATATTTTCAGTAATTAAGCTATAGATTTCCTTTGTGTTTTGATATCAAAAGCTTTGGATACACAAAATTTCATACATTGTTGTAGGGGTGTATTTGACTACATTTTGCAAGGGGAGAAACTTGAATGGGCGGCATGATAATGAGTCAAATCCAAAGTTTAGGTGTGGTGTTTGAACCATGGGCTACCTCATATGGATCATGTGGTCGACAGAGTGAAGGCCCTGCTGCAAGCATGGCACTTGCATTCGCTGATTCGTAGGTTGCCGCTCCATGGTGATCATGAAGCTTTTCCAGGTGCATTACTGAAGAGTTTATATGTTGTTCTGTTTACACATTGTCCTTCCTGTTGTTTGCTTTTACTAAATAATATATAGGAGTTTGAGGGTTACTTCTGTTGTCATTTCAATTCCTTCATATGAATTTTATTATCAATTTGTTAAATGTTCACACTGTTCCTTTTTTCTTATATATCAATGAATACAACTTACATAATATATATGAACGAAAATAATGCGTATAACTTCACCCTAGACACTAGAGTCCTGTAACCACAGCTTCAAATTCAATTTCATTGTCAGATGTGAAATGACACTTAATTGATTTGTCAAATTCTCTCTTTGGAAAGTAGAATGAGAATCAATCAGATACCGGACCTTTTGACATTGGATGATCCATCTGTGAAGAGGATTTTGCTCTCCTGAGATTGTTCGAAAGTAAGCAGCACTTCTTTCTTAGCCTCCACGAGTATACATGTACTGAAATCAACCTCAAAATTGACCAAGACTTGTGACTTGACAACAATAGATAGTTTACGTCTAACATGGTCTTTCTTACGTAGTAAATACAAGATTATGTACCTTTGTATTTGTAGACTAGTAAAGTTCATACTGAAACATCTAATACTACTAAGTGAACTAGTAGTCGTTTTCTAACCAACACTGATTACAAACTTGGAAACAACATAATAGAAGCTAAGGCCAAATAGCATTTCTCAAAACACTAACCATATGCATCAGGGTTATGAAGGAGATAGGCTCCATAACTTTCTATATCGAGCTTGAAACCCCCTCTACGCATAATATTTGCTTGCCACCTTAGAATCGAAACCACCATCCGGTAACTGCTCAAACTTCACCACATTTTAAGTTATTTTTTCGCGTTTGTCTATCAAAGCTCATAAGTCTTGTAATTAATGGACTTAAAGTGCCACCAGAAGAAACTATGTTAGAAGACATTAAAATGAGTGTCTATTCAAAATTGATATGATCACTCTTACATTTTTCTTGCGTAAAATTTGTCTTAAGTTTTGAGATGGCATATCTCGTATTATTTAGGACTATTAGTTCCAAAAGTATTCTTTCCTTTCTCAAACTCCGTGTCCTATAAAACTCCATGGCATAAAATGAAATGGATTAGGTAATAGGTTCGTTTGTATTCACATTTTTTCCTAGTGTGTAGATATTAAAATTTTATGGAACTCTATACAACGTGTTCGATTTTTGTTATGATATTTGGAGGCTACTCTACCATAAATGCTAGTTTATGCCTATATAAGGGGTATTATATTCTCATAAAGAGGCATATCATATATCTTGTGAATGCTGGAATATTCATAAAGAGATCAAAATATGGCTCAAGGACGTTAAAATCATCATACATTCAAAAATTATGCCTCTAATAGAGCTCGAATCATGTAGAAATCTTAGGAGAGAAGAATCATGGAGAAATCTTAGGAGAAAAGAATTAAGAGAGAAACCTTTATGTACCCATATTAGATTATCAATATTAATCTTATTTCTTCAGCTTTTATTTGTAGTTGATTTATTTCTATTTATTTAAAATTTGTTGTACATAGGTAAGTGCTTAAGAACTTTCACTTATGGAGCTTAAAACTGCTTACTAAACGAGATATTATTTGGGCCAAGGATCTGAAGCTCATTACCTCCCATCTACCTTCACCATATTCCTTAATTAAAATAAGAAAGCAACAAAATAGTTTATCATCAAACTCACAAAAACAATAAAATAAAGAAACAAGAAGAAAAAATAATATAAAAGAGTAGATAAATTATTTCAAAAAACTACAACAAACCACCATGTCTATAAGAAGGTAATAATGCATAGAACAACATTAAATGATAATATAACCTGAAGATATCCACTGCCACATCAATATTTCAAACAAAGATATTAAATATTGGGAATGTTCTCGAGTTATTTGACTTTTCACTATCCTAATTTTATATAATCAGTCAATGCAGGATCACTTCTATTTATATGGCCCGATAATTCTTTTTCAGTAACAAATAATTGAAACTAAAATTCTCAAGCAGAATAATTTTTTCCAGCGAATCAAATATTGAATGACTCAATGTGACGTGAAGTCATGTTCTTGAATAGCAAAATTCAAAACACAATAATAGGGAAAACGGCTAAAAAATCAATTTACTAGGAGCTCCAAATATTTAGGAGTAATTGCTAATGAACAACAATGGAAAGAAAATTTTCACGACTCGGACTTAGGGTCTAGGAGTAACATGGTGAATGGGAACCTGAGAGTCCCCAAACAATTCTCATAACATGAAATAGTAAACATGTAGTTCTAAGGGACGGGAAAGTAGGACTCACGCTATGGGAATGTCATAGGGAAAGGGAGTAACATGATTTCATATAGAACATAGCACATAAAGACTAAGGGTCTGGTATATATGACTCACTATGTGGGGGCAATTCAGGACTAAGGATCTTTCACTTTTTCACATAAAAACATACATACTTATCATAATTCTCATAGTTAATCCATAATAGGCTGATCCAATAGATAGTCATAATCATAAAATTCAAATACAACGCATAGCACATATCTGTACAAAAGACTACAAGATGTCCAATAATGCCTCTAGTTATAAGATGGGATAGGGGCCAAGACATCTCCTGGGTTCACCCTCAAAGTGAAGATAACATAAGCAAAAACAACATAAGTCAGAGGAATAGTGGCTTGTCCTTTGATGATAGGACTTACCAAAACAAGCAAAACTTGAGATCCAAGCTAAAGTCGTATGGTGAATGATCATAGTCCTCAGTCCCTACATGGTGAGATCATGTATGGAAAAATACGAATTAGTACATTTAGATGTACTTAGTATGTGGGATGCAATGCATATGACTTATCAAACTTGTATTCAATGTTAGATGACAAGGGCACATATTATAACAAGAAGCATATAATCAAAGGAATCTAATATAATGATATACCATGAAATTCATGATGCATGAAACGCAAATAATTCTCATATATATTGAGGATGTAGCCATAACCGATATCTCAAACTCATGCGAGCTATTACATGAATTTGCCCGATATTAACCTCCCATCGGGTGAGAGAAGATAACTTTTCAAAGATAATCTACACCACACCTTACGACCCGATCATTTCTATATGGTTTGCACCTTTGTTACTACCCAGTTGTTTCGGAAGGATTTCCTTTTTAAAACATATCATATCATATCATTAATGAATAGTCATCCCTTACGACCTAGTCATTTCGGTGATGACTACTATTCCTTTGCTGGCACCTAGTTCAAGGAAAGGACTTTTAACCCTTTGGATAGTCCACGACGACATCCAATCCATCAATGCTAAGTCATCATCACACTATAATACATATATATATACTTGTAAAAGACGCATAAGCTTTCTAATCATTTTCATACATTATTGGGCTTAAAGGCCAAACCACATTCATAATAGTTTATACGTAGGCTCAAATGCTAAATCGTAGCTCATAGTCATAATATTCATGCATAGGTATAGCTCATTCGTACATACATAATGTTGCAAGCACCCATAATGCTCAAAGAGCCATAATCATAGACATATATGTGATCACATTCTTGTCATGACCATAATCTTGCAAAAAATAATATACTTAGCATAATTGGGCTTAACCCACTTCATAACTTGTCTTAAAACTCTTTATATGTTGACCACAATAGTGTTTGTTTCCATTAGTAGTACAACAAGAACATACTCAATGAAATCCGACAAGTGGGGTCTGGGGAGGGTAAATGTACGCATAGCTTACCACTACCTCATAGAGATAGAGAGGTTGTTTTGATAAACTCTCTTCTAAAAAATTAATCCCCCATAAGAAGAAGATATTAGATACGGTTGTTTCCATTAGCAGTAAGAAAATCATATCCTCCTTACAGGCACAAAAGTCTAATTCTGTTCGCTCTCCAGCCCCACAGAAGAAATCTAGACAGAGATGTGGTCACAACTCATAATACAACTTGTGCTAAACAAAATTATAATAAAATATATTCAGAAACTAACAAATTTTATATAAATCATCTCAAATAATTGATTTGCATAGGAATTAATCATGGATAGAAGTTGCAATCTTCTCTTTGCTCTTGCAGTTTTCATTTTACTCTATCCTTCACTTGCTACTATTCCTATATGAGCACTCATGAAGCTTCTCTTCTTGCGTTGAAAATTCACATTTCTTCTGATCCTAATAACATCTTAGCAAGAAACTGGTCTTCTTCGACCCTCGTTTGCAGTTGGATTTGAATCACTTATAGCTCTCGTCACAATCGAGTCATTGCTTTAGACATTGCTAGCATGCAACTTAATGGTACCATTCCTCCACATCTTGGAAACCTATCATTTCTCATCTCCCTTGACATAAGTAACAACACTTTCCATGGAGATTTGCCAGTAGAGATGTCTCGTTTGCAGAGATTGACATTGTTTGAGGTTAGAAGCAACAACTTCACCGGAGCCATTCCAACATTTTTATGTTTGCTACCAAACCTACGCTTTGTGTACCTCTCAAGCAACCATTTTTTGGGGAACATTTTGTCCTCCCTTTCCAATCTGATGAAACTGGAAGTGTTGAGCTTGCGTAGCAATATTCTTGAAGGAGATAGCGTCGAGAAATCAGTGATCTTGGTTACTTCATTGTCCTAAACCTACAAGATAAAAAGCTTACTGGCTCTATATCACCGTCAATATTTAACGTCACTACAATGCAAGTGATTGCTCTTATAGACAATAATCTCACTGGAATGCTTTGAACAACTATATGGAACCATCTTCCAAACTTGGAAGGGCTTCACGTCTCAAGAAACTCCCCAGGTGGAGTTATTCCACCAAACCTGGAGAAATGCCATAAACATCAAATATTGCCTTTGTCTGAAAATGAGTTTATTAGATCTATACCAATAGAGCTAGCCAACTTAACAACTCTTGTAGAATTATATCTTGGATTACTACACGAGGTAGGTACTATGATATCACATGTGAAATTTTCTTCTTTTTCTCTTTTCACCAAACTTTTTTCTTTTGGTAACAACTATTACTTATTGTTATATGTGACCATCAACTTAACTATAATGTAAAGGGCACCTATCTCCTTGATGACCTTTCAATAATGGTGCAAGGAAATCAAGTCTCATGAAAAAGTAAACCTGCTATCTAACAACGAAGTCTAAACATGAAAATCTTGGATGCACTGAACAACTCTAATCTAATTTTTATGTCTCTCCCTATCTGCGTTACTACTTCAACTTGTTGTATATGTTTTCCTCTATAGTGTTTCGAGTTTCTAGCTCTCCGAGCATTGTAGTACTTGGCCTCCCATATTGTCGTTAATGCTCGTCTCATCTCCCCTGCAGTCAGTGTGACCCCTATCTATGCTTCGAGATCTTGTTTCACATGCTTTATCCATTCACAATGCCTAAACAAGTGATTGATTGTTTCTTGGTCCTGCTTGTCACATAAATTGCAATGTGTGCTATCGATACGTGTATTCACCAAACGTGTACTCATTTCTTTCCCGAAATTGATAGGAGAGTTACCAACTGAGCCAGATAAGCTTAAGAAACTACAGTCGCTGATGCTATTCCAGAAAACGTTTAGTGGCTCTATCCCGGCAAGCATTTTCAACATGTCAGCACTACATATCCTAGATTTTTCAGTAAACAAGTTTTCAAGTACTTTACCTTCAGTTTTAAGTCGTGGTATGCCACCCTAGCAGAACCTTATTGTGGAGGAAATAGTCTGAGTGGTTTTATCTCTGATTCAATTCAAATTCTTTGACACTCAGAATGGTTGATATCTTAAGCAATAGTTTCACAGGTCTGATTCTTGAATCACTCGGTATTTTAGAGTACCTTGAGGTTCTAAACTTGGAGATGAATAATTATCAATGATTCATGATTGAGCTTCCTTAAATAATTAACAAACTCTAGGAAACTAAGGACACTCCAATTTAATAAGAATACATTGGATGGGGCGTTGTCGGCATCTATTGGTAATTTGCAAACTCTCTGCAACATTTTTCAGGATATGGCTGTAAGATAAAGGGCATCATTTCTCAAGAAATTAGTAATCTTACTGGAGTGATACATATATGTTTGTATAACAATGAGTTGACCGAAAATATTCCAAATACTGCCCGAGACATGGTGAACCTCCAAGAATTATATCAACAAAACAATAAGATTAAAAGAACCATACCAAATGTTATATGCAGCTTAAAGAATCTTGGTGCATTAGAATTGTCAGGAAATCATTTACTGGTTTGGTTCCCTCATGCTTAGGGAATGTTTCTAGTTTGAGGACACCTCATCTAACTTTTAACGGGCTAAATTCTACTGTACCTGCAAACTTGGAGAACCTTTGAAATCTCATAGAATTCAATGTTTCGTCAAATTTATTAAGTGGTCATATTTCTCTGGAGTTGGGAAATTTAAAGGCGGTGACACTCATTGATTTGTCAAAAAATAATTTTCCTGGTAAAATCCTAGTAGTTTAGGTGGTCTAACTGAATTGATTGATCTTTCTCTAGCACATAATAGATTAGACGGGCTTGTTCCAGATTCACTTGTCAAAATGTTGTCATTAGAACTCTTGGATTTATGATATAACAATCTTAGTGGTGAAATTCCAAGGTCAATAGAAGCTCTTGTGTATCTCAAATACATGAATTTCTCATTCAGTAAACTTAGTGGAGAAATTCCCATTGGCGGCCCTTTTGCTAATGCAACTAATCAATTGTTCCTGTCAAATTATGTACTCTGTGGTGACTCCAAGTTATGTTAGCATCCTTGCAGGTATGACTATATTTTTTTGATGATGATAACCAGAGCCAATGACAGTAGGATAAGGAACTAGGTCCAGTATACGTACACCAGTAGGGATATGCAGAGTTCCAGTTAAAATAGGAGTGTTATTTATGCAAATAGAATCAGTACGAGTTATGGTAAAGGTAGCAACTTAGAAAAAGGACTCCTTTATGGAACAGAACGACATGCCCTTCTCAAAAAAGGAGTAGTATATGGAATATCTCTAGGGTTTAATATAAATACAATCATTAACCCTAGAAAACATAGCATTTGCAATTGGCAAGTTAGGGAGAGCATTCAAGCAAAAGCACGGGCATTTGGAGAGAGCACTAAGCAAGATCTAAAGATAGATTTTCTTAATTGTTCATGTCTATTTGACAATCTTCTTAGGCTCTTTGTTTAGTGGAAAATATAGTAAGAATCTATTTTTTTTCGAGTGAGTTGTGATTGACAGTGGGTTTGACTCTCAAGAGTTGAGTGAGTTGCAAGAGTTGTAAGTTGAACATTGCTCGTTTGAAGTTAGTGAAGTAGTTGAAATCCTACGAGTGTAGGTAGTGGTTGTTTCTCTTTTGAGCAAGGATTTTCTCCGCTATAAGTTGTTTGCCTTTCTTTACTACTTTCGCAAACTAGTTGGTACTGTTCATTGAACCTGGTTCACTAGAAGTTTAGGGGCAGTAATTATTTCAATTAGTATCAGAGCAGGTCTTTTTGAATAAAGGCTAACTACCTCGAAAAGATTATGGCAGCCCCACCTACGGTTCAAGAAGGAGCTTCTCAGTCCATACCACCATTGTTGAATAGACGATACTATGGTAGGTGGAAAACTAGAATGATGAGTCATATTGACGATGAACATCTGGATCTCTTAATGTGGTACGCGATGGACCAACTATTCCAATGAAGAATTCCTCCACTAAGGGGGCTCTAAGGGTACCCAAGGAGCATATTGAATAGACTGATATTGACAAAATTGCCACTCAGAATAATGTAAAGGGAAAGCAGATCTTATTGTGTCATATCAGTCCTAAAATATACAATAGGATATCATCATGCCAAGATGTTAAAGATATCTAGGATACTCTAGAAGTTGCTACGAAGGTACCTCTCAGGTGAAAAAGGCTAAGATTGACAATCACTATTAACAGTATAAGCTATTGAGAATGCATGAAGGCGGGACAATACATGCGATGTAAACTAGGTTTTCTGCTCTCGTCAATGAAATCTACTCCTTGGGAGAAGTCATCCCCATAGGGAATGCTATCTGAAAGCTACTAAGTGTGTTACATGAATCCTGGGAAAGCAAGGTTGAAGCCATCATTGAAGCCAAGGATCTAGACGCCATGACTATGGATCAGCTGATGGGAACCCTAGTCACTTATGAATTCAAGAAGAATCAGGAGAAGGAGCTCAACAATAAAAGGAAGGATAAGAACATGGTCATGAAATCCACATAGAAAGAGGAGTACGAAGAAGAAAACATTGTCTTTATCTCCAAGAAGTTCCAACAGGTGCTGAGAAGAGGAAACATTAGATAAAGAAGAGCCATACGACGGATAGTTGAGAAAGATCTAAGGGAACAATTAAGCCACAAGTGTGGTAGCCTTGACCACTTCATCAAGTTCTGTCCACTCTGGGCACTTGGCTACAAGAAGAATAATCAATAGAACCTCAAAGAAACCAAGGTTATACCATATGTTTGCATAGAAAGAAGGATAACGAGTCAAAAAGCAGATCTTTTGGTACAAAGAGCGTTAGTGGTGCTAGCTGGCAACCCTGGTGAAGAATAAGATGGTGAGACTCCAGAGAATCAATTTCTCATAGTAGTCAAGGAACCTAAGAAATGTGACTTCGTCGCTCTCGTCACCATGGATGAATCCGATGATGAACGTGGCAAGGAAAAGATAACTGAAGTTATGGATTCCATCACTAATAAAGCTAAAAATAGGTAGAAGAATCTAGCACTAATGGAAAGAACAGGTTCTCCTGATCAGGACAGTGCTCTACTAGATACCTATGTAAGTATTGAAGAAGCTAAAGCCAATATTCATACTTATTCTAAGAAAAAGTTTGATTCCCTGTCACAGGTCCTGATTGAAGCCTATTTGACCGTGTGTGATTCTAAAGACCTTCTTTTTGAGGACTATGCTCAGCTAAGAACTGAGAATGTCAGCCTTGAGAACGTTAATCAAAAACTACAATTGGAGACTGATAGTCTTAAGTCCTCTAGGAAAGAAAAAAATGTCATGAGTGTGACCCAATCTAATTTGGAAGAAAAGGTTAAGAAGCTAGGAGAAGAGCTAGGCAACATGAGTTATAAGATTGAGATTCTCTTGAATGAACTTGACCGAACCAAAGCTAAATTAGAGCACACTATAAAATGGGCTGAGTCCTCTGCTATGCTCAATGATTTGCAGCAAGGTCATTCCACCACCAAGTATGGGATTAGGCTCAAAATCAAGGGACACAAGAATCAGGCAATAAATCATGGAGTTCTGTACACCTTGTGTGTGATGTTCGGACATCTGAGAGATAACTTCAATAAGAATGCCAAAGTCCTCAGCAGAAACGTCTCATACATTAACAAAAACCATGAAAGGGGTAATCCAAGAAGGGGAACAGGACAAAGGTATCCTTGTAGGAGTAATAGAAATAGGATAGGTAGAAGATACCCTCCTAGAATTAACAAGAATCAATCAGCTAGAATATATTACCCTAGGTTTAGTTGGTTTGATGATGAAGAAAGATACCTCCTTAGAACCAACAGGAATCGATCTGGCAGAAACACCTTTTTACATCTAACTTTTTCAGTGATGAAGGTAGATACATCACCAAAACCACCACAGCTAAAAGAACTAACAGGGATCTTCCTGCCTGGGAAAAAAGGGATGTCGTTCACCTTTTTTATAATCAAAATGGACCCAAGTGGATTTGGGTACCTAAACCTTACCTCTGTTAATTGTGTAGGTATAGGTAGAAGGAAAATAGAATTAGTGCTACTTGAATATTGCATGCTCCAGGCACACGACAGACGACAATCACAACTTCCTTTTACTGAGTGACTTCCAATACGGAAACATAGGCTTTGGAAATGGAAAACAAGGTAAAATTAAAGGCATTGGGAAGGTGGTACTGTCTATGTCCAAATGCATTAAAATGTGTATTACATGAAGGGATTGAAACATAACCTACAAAGCGTCTTTCAAATGTTTGACAAAGGAAATGATGTACTCATTACTGTATCAGAACGTAAGGTAACAAATGTTGTATCCAAGAGGTTAATCCTGAGGGGAAAAGACACAAAAATGTGTACAAGGTAGATATAAATGGTCCATGTCAACCACAGATTAAGTGTTTGAGCACCTTGAGTTATGCATCTTCACTATGGCATAGAAGGTTATGACATGCCAGTTTCTCTACATCAATAAATTGATCCTCAAGGAACTGGTTCTAGACCTTCTTGAAGGAAAAATTAATAAAGATTAAGTGTGTGGGGCATGTGCTCAGGGTAAGCATGTCAAGAGCAGCTTTCAAACAGTAGGGTTAGTCAACACCAATAGACCTTTGGAACTTGTTCACGTGGATCTCTATGGACCCATAAGAGTACTATGCAGTGGTAGTAATAGGTATCTTTTTATTCTTGTGTATGATTACTCAAGATTCACTTGGACCTTCTTTATAAAATCCAATAATGAAATGTTTGATGTGTTTACTGTATATGCTAAAATGGTGCAAAAGAATTTGAATTTCCATCTGAAGAGCTTAAGAACAGACCATGGTATTGAATTTGAGAACTTCAAGTTCCTCACATTCTATGCTGAAAATGGGGCGAATCATAACTTCTCAGCCCCGAGAACTCCTCAGCAAAATGGGGTTATGGAAAGAAAGAACAGAACTCTCGAAGATATAGCTGGAACCATATTGATAGCTAGTGACCTTCCATATTGTTTCTGGGTTAAGGCTATGCGCCCCGCCTGTTACCTTATTAACAGATGCCATCTAGAACAAGACCCCCTATGAATCACTTAAAGATAGAAAACAAAACCTAGTACGTCTTTGCTCATTTGGCTGTGTCTGCTATGTACACAACAATGGAAAGGAGTCTATGGGAAAGTTTGATGCCAAAAGAGATGAGGGAATTGTTATTGGATACTCTTCTCACAACAAAGCTTACAAAGTGTACAATAAAAGAACTAGATGTGTAGAACAAAGTGCACATGTTATATTTGATGAGGCCAATCAAGGGGCCGAGAAAGTTTTGCAGAAGAGGTACAAAGAAAGGACACAATTGATAGCCAGAAAGAGTCAGATGATGAGGATGACAGGGAGTAGAGAAGTGGAACAAGATCATTGACTCCAGGTGATGGGGAGAGAGTGGTGTTACCTCCCATAATAGTCGCTCCTCAGAATGGAGAAGGTTCATCTGGGATGCCTTACCTAGTTGAGAGTGGTCCCTCTGATACTACCAGAACCAATTCTGTGCTTGAAGATGCAGGACACATTGGAAACACAAGAGCTCCTATCCTCTTGACAATATGCTAACCCTCTGACTCAAGAAGGTCCACCAGATCAAAGCTCAAGGACATGTGTGCCTTCTCGGCGTACATGTCCCTGGATGAACCAAAAAAAAGTTAAAGAAGAATTTCTTGATGAAGAATGTATAGCTATTATGTAGGAAAAACTTCTACAATTTGAGAGCAGCAAAGTGCGACACCTGCTTCCCCCTTCTGAACATCGAACTATCATTGGAACGAGATGGGTTTTTAGGAAAAGCTAGATGAATAAGGAGTGGTTACAAGGAATCAGGCTAGATTAATGGTGCAAGGGTACAATCAAGAGGAGGGTATTGACTATGATGAGACCTTTGCCCTAGTTGCACGCATTGAAGCCATTTGAATGCTCATAGCTTTTGCTGCATACATGGAATTTATTGCTTTCTTCAATGGAGATTAAAAGTGCTTTCCTTAATTGGTATTTGCAGGAAGAAGTGTACACCCGACAACCCCTAGCTTTGAAAACCGTGAGCATCCTGGCCATGTGCTTAAACTAGACAAATCTCTCTATGGACTGAAACATTCTCCTAGAGCGTGGTATGACCAGTTGTATAGCATTCATTTAAATAATGTATATTCAGGAGGAACAATTGATAATATCTTGTTGTTGAAAAAAAGAGGTTCACATGTACTTATTGTTCAGGTCTATGTCAATAACATCATCTTTGGGAGAACAGAAGAATCTCTAGAGAAAGAATTTGTAAAACTCATGGGAAGTGAGTTCTAGATGAGTATGATGGAAGAACTTAATTTCTTCTTAGGACTCCAGATACGTCAGGGATAGTCAGCTGCATGAATTTATTAGTAGAAATACATCTAGGAGCTCATCACTATGTTTGGGATGCAAGATGCCATAGAAAGTATCAATCATTATATGGCTTGATAAGGATGAAACAGGTATGGAAGTGGATGAAACCAAGTACAGAGGCATGATGAGATCACTTCTATATTTAACTGCTAGTAGACTAGATATCATCTTTAGTGTAGGGATGTGTGCAAGGTTTTAGGAAAAGCCTAAGGAATCACATCTCAAAGCTATCAAATAGATTCTACGCTACCTAAAAGGATCCCTGCACCTAGTTCTCTGGTACCCTGCTGGGTCCTCATTTGATCTTATGGGTTTTGCTGACATTGATTATGCAGGAAACTCTATAGATAGGAAGATCACCTCAGGAATGGCACACTTCTTGGGATCCTATCTGGTCTTATGGGCTACTAAGAAACGAAAATCAGTTGCCTTGTCAACAACTGAAGTTGAATATGTTGTTGCGGCCTCATGCTGTGCTCAACTGCTATGGATTAAATAGTAGCTTGCAGATTTTGGGATCCAAGTTGAATGCATTCCCATCATGTGTGACATCATGGGTGCTATAAATATAGCAAATAATCTAGTTAAACACATGTGTACCAGACATATGGATGTGAGGCTTCACTTCTTAAGGGATAATGTGGAGAAAGGAGTCACTAAAATGGTTTTCTGTATATCCGAGGACAAGGTTGCTCATATCTTCACCAAAGCCCTAAGTAGGGACAGTTTGAGTAGAATCATTTCCATCTAGGGTAAATAAGGGAGTTTTAACTTCTCCCTTATTGACTCTTAAATTGTATTTTAAGAATTGTATAACCATTCTAACCTGAACAATTTGGTAGGCTTCCTTCTAAGAAAAGTGTTGGTGGAAACACACGCTAAGAACTGCTAATATTACCCTTAGTGTCTATTGCTTGACTGAGTCTTCGAGTAAGGGGGAACTAATCTTCACCTATTGATTTCTCAGGTACATACTTGCTACTAGCTTCCATAGCTTGAATGAATACATATCCTGTGAAAAGTTTTTGGTGGACTTCTTCTACACCTTGCTCCCTTTATTTGGTTCACTACTTGGCAGGAAGGGTTGTAACTTCAAAGCGAGAAATGATCACCATTTCTTGGGATCCAAGAGTCACGCTGGTTGCAGTGTCAGTACACGTCCTTTCAGTCCAATCCCGGTGTTTCCTCCAACTCCCAAAGATATCCATCATATACCACCTATTAGCTCAACATTACCTACAGACCCTCATTTTCAAACTTGCAAAACCCTTCCACAAGAAAACTCACAAATGGCATCCCTCGTCGACTGCCCTGGTACCGAACTCTAACACCACTGCCCCCTCAAGACTATAGGATTTCTCACAGGAGGAACTTCACTTGTCACCCTCCATCCACAATAGGTGTCTACCATCATCCCCACCACTAGCCACTACAAATGAATGCCCTCGTTTTCCCCCCTCATAGCCCCGAACCTGCCCTAGTATCAACCACATCCTTTTTTGTCTAAACCCTACAAGATGGATTTCGACATGACTATTCTCGACCCCAAATCCTCTAGTCAATGCCTTATTGATGAATTCTCATCTTTCTCTACCAACATAGCCCTAGTCCAGGTCATGTTGCCTCCGCATGGTTCCCCATCTCCTTCCGTCGCCCCTTTTTCCATGGCGCCTCTATCTGCACTAGAGCTTGTTGACTCTGAAGATGACATTCCCTTGGATCATGTCCGCCATAATACCCTTCGTCATATGGCTCCCTCACCTTCATCACCACGTCCCTCTACTTCTTATTTCATGGTCCATTTATTAGAAGCAAAAAGCGTGTGCTAGACACCTCTGGTCCATCATCCGATCGGAAGAAGGCTAGTCCAGATAAGGCTACTATCTCCCCTTCTTCTCCTGTTTGTGTCCCCTTCTTTCTTGAATAGACCCCTGCACCTGGTTCCCCATCTGCTCCCCTTCCATGTCCTGTGTAAAGAAGCATGTTGAAAACAACAACAATTTAGGTAAAGAAATTTATTTTGGCTCAAAGGGTGTGCTTAGGGGATGGGTTATCAATCTTGAGGTGCGCGATTATCCTATGGTGGTGGAACCTTTTGACAAACTATCCTCTTATGATTGGCTTAATCTATTCTTTGACATTAGGACACCGGTTTATAAGACTGAGTTTATTGAGCTCTATACTAATGTTGTTTTTGGTGAATAGGGATTTGGCTACCTCAAAAGTACGTGGGGTCGATATTTTGTTTGCCCTTGTTGGGATTGAGGAGATCCTGCACATCCCTTCTGTGGGGAAGCGAAGTACACTGGGTTGGAGGACACTAGGTGTGTGTTAACCTTGCAGTTCACTAAGGGGAGAGTTACTAATTTTCCTTGTAAGGTGTATAAGGCGGAGATGCCACCATTCTTGAAATTTTTGTTCAAAGTGGTGCATAATGGGATATTGTCAGGGGTGAGCACAGTCATGAGGCCATATTTCATAATATGGGGATCGCACGTGCTATTGACCTTCAGGAACCTGTGGACTAGCCGGCCTTCATTTTGCTGTATATGGCATGCATTGCTGACCCTGTGGAGGGACCCCAACAATTGGCCTATGGTAACCTGTTAACCCATGCCTTTAGGGATTTTCATGTTCCCCTCGGTGCTGGAAGGGGTTTGACCAAAAACGACATATTTGATTGGCACACAACCCACGAGTATAAGTGTGCTCCTCCTGCCCAGATGGGCCTGTCTATTTTTGAAGGAAAAAATATTGTTTCGACTCAAAAAAATAAGTATATCATGGGCCTTTGGGAAGAGTTTTGTAGTAAACTTTCTAGAACTTCTCTAGACTCAATTTCACCTTACACTCGTAGATCTTTCATCCTCAAAGCGTTTGGTGGATTCTCTCTTTGAGCTTGCTGCCTCCAATGATCAAGAATGCTCCACTTTTTTATTTAGGGTGCATGAGGACAAAAAGCTGGAGTTGCTTTCTAAATCCAAGGAGGGTCTTCAGTGACTTAGAGTAGAGGAGGGCGAGAAGACTAAACAAGCTTGTTCTAAAAGGAAGTCACTAAAGAAGGTCAATAAGAAGTTAGCAACTCTACAGGCAGAGAAAGAGGAAGTTGAGGATTCTATAGGTTCTTCCAAGAAGGAGATTGAGGAAGTTCAAGCCAAGATCTTAGTTGCTGAGAACGAAGTGTCTTCTTATGAAAACATGGACTTCTTGATGACCACCGATTCGACTTGCTTGGAGCATAGGAGAGAGGTCTTAGAGGTTAGTCGTCAAGATTTGATCAACTACAAATTATGCTTAGATTAAGCTCCCTTTATTATTATTTTTTCTTCCTTTCTTTATTTTCTCAAGATTTAAATTGATATGTTAGACAATTTTATAGAAATAGAATTTCTCTAATTTTTTTGTCTCATATCCTGCATTTGTAGTTGTAACTTGAACATCTCCACATGTTTTCTTTTGCTCAAGCCTTAGTAATTAAAACATAATTCACATTGGCAACGCTAATAAGAATGAAAATAGTAAAAAATCCCTTCTGTTTTGAAGTTCGTAAATTTGCCATCTCAAATTTTATGCAACTTATTGCTTTTAACTTGCGAAACAAAAAAATTTAAATAATATCTACACAAAACGTGAGAACATGAGGACCGTCACTTGCACACTCGCTTAATTTTAGGAACCAACTTGCAGACTTTGGGGACTTTAGCTTAGAGGCTTAGGGTATATGAAAACTTCAACCTGCAAACTTGATTAAATTTAAAGAGCTCAAGCACGCCATCGAAGGAACTCACATTCTATGGGGCTTTTCCCCCATAAGGAATCAAGTTATGGACATATAGTTTTTTAAGACCCATGCTACTAAACTCAGAATATAATTCAAAGCACTACGTACCTCAACGAAGTGGATCAAGTCACAATGTAGCTCTCAGGGGAGTGTTATTTTTTAGGGTGCCGTACGCAATTTATACTCTAACGGGCTAGGAGTACCATGAATTTTATTACTCAAATTCTAAAGGCCAGAATTTTCCTCAAGGATAGTACTTATTACGAAGTTTTGCATTTAGAGGACTGATCCTCATGCCATCTGCATCAACAAGCTCGTAAGCACCATTTGAGTATACTTCTGTTACTACATATGGTAGATCCTACTTCGAGGTGAATTTTCACTCGGAATTTTGTGAAGGGATAATGGACCTTCTTACTGCATGAACATAGTCCCCAACTTGAAAACACCTTTAATGAACCTTTTTATTAAAGGCACTAGACAAACGAGCGTGATAGTATTCAAGATTTTGTTGGGCTTCTAGCTTCTTTTCGTCAAGTGCTTCTAACTTTGCAAGATGTAGTCAAGCATTTTCTTCCTTAGTGATCCCTTCTTAGATAGCTAGTCTCAAAGACGGTATCTGATACTCGAGTGGCAAGACCGCTTCAACTCCAAAAGCAAGCGAATATGGGGTTTCTTGAGTAGGTATGCATTATGTCGTCCTACATGCGCACAATGCATCTTCTATTCTTTCCTGCTAGTCTTGTTCGGACTTAGAGACCACTTTTTTCAGAAGATTGCATAGAGTCTTATTGAAGACCATTGGCAGCATCATGGTATATGGAAGATTTTTGCTGCTTGAAGCAAAAGAGATCACATATCTTATTCATCAACTTGTCATCAAATGGCTTGCCGTTATCCGTGATTATGTATCATGGAATGCCAAACCAGTAAACAATGCTTATGTGAATGAAGTTTGCAACATTCTCCTTGTTGACTTATTTAAGAGCTACAACGTCGGCCCATTTTGAAAAGTAATCTATCTCAGCTAAGATGTACAAGTGTCCACCAGAGGATTTCGGCATTGGTCCAACAACATCCAATTCCCAAGCTTAAAATGACCAAGATGCAATAGTTGAGTGTAAAAATTTAGGCAGTTGATGTATGAAGTTTACATCGACTTGACAAGCTTTCCACCTTGGAGTATAATCTAAGCAATCTTTTACTATGGTTAGCCAATAATACCCCATTATTTTTAAGTGGAAATGGAGTTTTGGTCCACACTGATGTGATCCACATACTCATGAATGTGCCACTTCCAAAGCTTGAGTCGCTTCTTTCTCCCCTAAGCACCACAACAATATTCCCTCAAATGATCTCCGATACAATGTGTCCTTTTATTAGAGAAAATGAGGTGCCCGATGATGAATGTCGGTCCTTTTGTTAGCATCTGCTAGAAGTATCCTATAACATAAATAGTCGATAATGGCTTGTCGCCAATCCTCTTTATTGGCTTCAGAAACTGTGACAACATGCTTAAGCTTGTTCTCCATATGTTCGTCTTCGTCCAATGATGGTACTACCCATTTTTGGCAGATGGTAACATTCTTCTTATCAGGAAGAGTCAAAGTCGAGGCTAGAGCAGCAAAGGCATCGGCCATTTTATTTTCCTTTCTTGGTACATGTTGGAGGGTTACATCTCCAAGCTATTCTATCAACTTTTGAGCATAACAGTAATATGGGCAAAGTTCAGGCTTCTTGACCTCATAAGTTCCCAAGAGTTGTCGAATCATCAAAAACTTCCAACTGCAATTGCTTTATTTCAACGGCCATTTCGAGCCCAAGTATTAGTGCTTAATATTTTGTAACATTGTTGGAATAATATTTTTTCAATGTGAAGGAGAATGATAGGACTTCTCCTTGTGAAGTGACGAACACTATGCCTGCACCAGCTCCACCACGAAGCACAGCCTCATCAAAGTACATTTTCCAAAGAGGTTGGATTTCGATGGTCTTTGCATCTTCGTCAGGAAGTTCATCTATTAAATCCCAATTATCTTGTATAGGATGGTCCACCAAGAAGTCTGCTAATGCTTTTCCCTTCACAATTTTTTGAGGGATGTACGCAATCTCAAATTGTTGGAATTAAAGGCACCACCTTGCTAGTCGGTCATTAAGGACTGGTTTTGGCATAAAAAATTTGATGGGATTTGTTCTAGAAATAAGGAAGATAATATGATCTTGAAAATAGTGTTTCATCTTTTGAATCGAAAAGGCCAATGCCAAACACAACTTCTCGATTGGCAAATAATTCAGCTCATTTGGTGTCATCATTCTACTCAAGTAATAAAATGCATTTTCTTTACCTTCAGTATTTTCTTGAGCTACTAAGGCTCCCACAAAACTTTCTTATGCCACAATGTAAAGTATCAGCGGCTTTCCGGGTATAGGAGTTGCTAAGACTGGAGGTTTCACCAGATATGCTTTTATACTTTCAAAGGCTTTGCTACATGCTTGAACCCTACTTGAAAGCGACACCCTTCTTCATAAGATGACTGAATGGTTGATGTCTTCCAGCAAGATTTGAGATGAACCTCCTCAACTAGGCTAATTTCCCTTAAAGACTTTTCAACTTATGAACGTTTCGGGGTTCGAGCATCTTCAAAATTGCATCAACTTTGGCTTGATCAATCTCGAATCCTCGATGTCGCACAATGAAGCCAATTAACTTTCTAGAAGAACCCCAAAGGAACACTTTAGTGGATTCATCTTCAATTGATAACTTCTAAGCAACTCAATAACCATCCTTAAGTCTTTCAAGTGGTCATTCCTTCTCTTCGACTTCACCACCAAGTCATCAACATAACACTCCACATTTTTATGGAGTAAATCATCAAATATATTTTGTATAGCCCTTTTACATGTTGCACCAGTATTCTTCAAACCAAATAGCATCACCTTATAACAATAAATGCCTTTAGGTGTACGAAGCACCATGAGTTCTTCATCCTTTGGTGACATGCAAATCTGGTTATACCAAGAAGAATAATCCATGAGTGACATTGCCTAATATCCAGTTATAGAATCAATCATTAGCTCTAGAATAGGCAGGGGAATTCATCTTTAGTTCATGGATTGTTGAGATCTATAAAGTCGACACAAACCCGAATTCAACAATTCTTCTTCCTCATAGGGACAATGCTTGAAATGCACATAGGGTATTTAAATTCTCGAATGAAGCCCACCTCAATAAGTTTGTTAACTTGTTTCTTAATCAATGGAACCAAGTCTGACCTAAAATGCCTTTGAACCTACTTGACAAGATGAGCACCGTGTTTGACAAGATGAGCATCGTGCTTGACAGCCAATCGATGGACTATTATTTTGGGATTCAAAATAGGCATTTCCTTAATGCGAAGACATACCTATATTCTTTTGAGCATGTTCAAATAAGCTTTTTTGTCATCAGTTCCTAGGAAAGCACTCAAGTAAGTTGGCCTCGGGTCTTCATCTGTGCCAAGGTTAACTTCATTTAAGGAATCAATCATGGCCTTCACTCCTTCTTCAATTTCTCGTATAGCATCTCCAACATCCTCCTCTTCCTGTGGATCATTATCATTGATGGATATATGATTGCACCAAACAATACCTCCCAACTCTTCATCAACTTTCAATTAGCATGAGGCATCATTCTCAATCTAGGTTGTAATGTGACATAAAGATCCTATGCTTTCTTCATCTTCCTCGTGCTCTTTGGTGTAAACTACAGTGTGAGCCTTCACTTATAGTACCTCTTTACATAAAACTACAGTTCCACTCGTCACTTATCCTAGAAGGAACTATGCTTTCGAAATCCTTTTGAATCATAGGTAAATGAAGCAACGTTACTCTTAGGAAACTTCTCTATTGCTTGTTATTCTTATTCTTTAATAGGCCTAACCTCTCGAACAAGAAGTTCTTGCAGTAGGTTTTTTAAGTCATTCAAAGACACAAGGCCATTTATTAGAAAAAGCACACTGATCTTTTCTAGTGATATAGCTATTGCTTGCCTTTCTTATGGAGATGTACACCGGTGGTGGCTATAGCCAAAACCTTTATATTCTTGCATTGTTATGCCCTTCTATAGGACTTTCCTTATCTTAGATGGATCATCAGGGTTGTACCCAGCCTTTACAAGTAACTTGTAAGCATTTGGATCAAAACCTACTGTACGTTTTGTAGGCAGTGATGTATCTTGTGGTTGATTTTGAGCCACGAAATTTCCAACAACTTTGAAGACAAGTTTATTACAATGATCCATTTGATAGGAAGAGTCAACCTCCCTAGCACATTCCCTTGTACGTCAGATAACCGACCCTACTCTTTCTTCACCTTTGGGATATAACGGAGTGTAGATGTTGGTTCAATTTTCGAGGGTATGGTCTTCCTTTATGAAGACAAGTACTAGGCTCCCAACTATCAACTTTTTCCCTTTCAATAGTCACATTGATTGCTTCACCTTTGAGTTTATCCATCTTGTTTTTTTGACACCCTAAAGCTTTATCCCTTTCACCACATAACTCTTCAAATAGAACATTGCATCGGCAAAATATGAGTCAACCTCAGTGAAAGGATCATTGTCAGCAACCATTTTTCTTTCAATTCCATCTTTGAGGTACTTCAAGCACTGACAGTAAAAAGATGAGACAATTTTTGTTCTCGTGCACCCAAAGCCTCCTAAGCAATATATTATATGAAGTCTTTACATCAATCACATGTACCTATGCACTTGTTCGCAATTCATCCATATGAATTTCTAGCTTAATTAATCCTATAAACCTCTGGCTCCCTTTATTGAACCCTTGTATCAACAAATGACTTTCACTAAGCTCTTCACACATGATGCCAAGCTCTTTGAACATGTGAATAGTTAGAATTTTTACACTAAACCCTTCTCTATCAAAATTCTATTTATCTTCTTCTCTATCATGTTACCCACTACATACAAAGGACGATTATGTAGAGTTTCACCAAATAGAAGATAATCATCAGTAAATGTGATCTTTCTGGCACATGCATGTACTTCTTGAAAAGAGGGTTCCATAGACCTTTTAGAAGATGACAAAGATGCTTTTGATGGAATTTCACCTGCCACTTCATCTTTGTTAGCAAGAGATACCTTCGATGGATCTTCATTCATCATTTCTCCCTTGTCAGCACTAAAACCTGATGCCTTAACATCATCTTGAGCGGCCCCTTCACATAACCAACTTGGTAAGAATTCCCCAAAATTCACAGGACGCCGCAGTTTCTAGCGGTGATGCCTTTCAAGTTTTGGCCCCTTTGGATGCATGATGGATTTCTGCTACTTTGATCTCTTCAGTACCCTTTGTTTTATTGGTTGTTCAAGTGATCTTTTTTGCAGACTTGTCTTGTTGCGTCTTTGCCTGGTCACGAAAATCCAACCTTCATCATCATCAGTATAGATTTTGGATATTTCTTGCTTTATTGGCCCTTTTTTTGCAGGTTGACATATTTGGACTGGTTCAAGTAAGCCGAACAAAATAGAGATCTGATTAGAGCTTTCCTTTCCATTGTCAAGGAAAATCTTCTTTTCATTAGCCAATTGCATAACCTTGTCCTTAAAGACAAAACACTTTTCAAGAGGGTGGCTTACAAGTCTATGACACCTAGAATAATTTGGGTCATCAGTCTTTCTTGCTTCATCAGGTCATTTAATCTCTTGTAACTCAATGAGCTTTAACTCAACTAAATCCTCAAAAATTTCAGGAACATCAGAATCTAGAAAAGGGTATCCCTTTTCTTACATCTCTCTCAAGGTTAACTTTCGATTTGGACGTTCTTGAAAAGTCATCTTTATACTTTGCTTCCTACTCTCCTTCGTAGTAAACTTCACAGATGAGATATTCACATTTATAGATTCTTTGTTGTCATTCCTAGGCATAAATTTTCCCCATTTCTTGGGTTCATGTTTGTCCTTTCCTTTGCAAGGATCGTGAACAGGCATCCCATCATTTTCCAGCAGTTCATGTTTGTCCTTTCCTTTGCAAGGATCGTGAACAGGAATCCCATATTTTTCCAGCAGAAGACATGATCAACACCATACCATGAGTTGCTAGATCTTTAAAAGACTTAGGTTTAATCCCTTTTAGGATGTACAGAAACCTCTAGTTCACCCCTTGGATACACATTTCTATAGCAGGGGACTCACTAAGTTTGTTTTTGCAATTAACGCTCGCATTTATCCATCGATTTTGGAAGTCAATGATAGGTTCATCCTTACATTGGCGAGTATTTGTGATTTCTACCATTCTCGTGCACTTTGTGCTACAGAAGTGATTGAGGAACTCATCCTCCACTTGCTCCTAACTGTCAATGAAATTAGGCTCAAGGTCCGTGTACCAATCAAAGGAATTTCCTTTCAACGAATGAAAAAATTGTTTGATGAGATAGTCTCCATAGGTCTCCACAAGGTTTGCAACATGCTGCTTCGGATTTTCTTTGCCTTCGAATTGCTGAAATTTGAGGGGTTGATAACTAGCGGGCATTCGAAGGCTATCAATCCTTGCGAGTGTGAGGCTTAGCATATATATGGGAAGACCTTGTGGAGATTTTATACTTTTCTATAATGGTCCCTTCGATGAACTCCTTCAATTGATCAAGTGGGGTCGTTCCTTCGACAGAAATTGGCAACTCTTTGATAGTGGGTACTTGCTTCAAATGATTATTAGCCTCTTGAATCTTAATACCTTCCCAAGTGCATGGCTAAATTTTCCATCTAGTAAACCCTCCACCCTATCCATCAACTTATTGATGCGAAAGTCTTGGTGTTGCACATGCTTAGTCTATTCTTCAATCATCTTCACTAGGTTTGTGAGTTATTCCTCCATGGATGAAGCATTAGTTTTCATCGCTTGTATGACCATTGGAGGCATCGAAGAATGGCATGGATTATCATAGAAGTCCATCTTCTGAGGTCTCATATTATGTGACGCACATGGAGAAGATTCATCATACGTGTCATGGACCTTCTTTGCGGTAGAGTTCTTAAACCAATAGACCTTAAGCAGAGCCAAAGACTGCTTCATCTTTTCAGCAAAAGTTCTTCCTTCTTCGCAAGCATTTACAGAACACCTTGCTTCCTTTGGGGTTGAAGAACAAAAATCAGGAGTTATTGTGATGACACTTGCAGTATTTATTGTCCCAGCATAGTAGCTTTTTTTCTTGTAACAGCTCCGACACTTCCAAAAGTAACACCAAGAATTCCCTCAACTACAACAGAGAACTTGGAATCAGCAACCTTAGAGAAAGTTGATTGGGAAATCTTCTTGGAAGCTATTATAGTATTCTTTGGTGCTTGAAAAGTTGAGATAGGAAGTAGAGACTGTCTCACTGTGCATGCCAGATTGTAGATGATAAAATTTGCATTGAGAAAATAATAATCAAGAATGAAAATATCGCAATAATTTGTAGTATTTGATTTCAATAATGTGAGTGTTATAATCTCTACGAATCTCTGATTCTCCTTTTCAAGTGTTTAATTCAAGGACTCTTGAGCTTGACCTTGAATTTGAAGTATGCTCTTGAATCTGATCTTGAATTATGATCTTGAATATTGATTTTAATCTTGTTTCTTGATCTTGAATCAAGATTTTGATCTTGAGTTCAATAACTTCTAAGCTTGTTTTTGAACTTGAAGGCTTGAATGTTTGAAATTTTGAATTGGTGGAGAAATTGTGGCATTTGATTCCCGAGCTCTCTCTAGCTTTTTGTTAGAATTCTTGATGTGAATATGAATTATGAAGACCCATATACATAGTTGTAGAATAACGGAATCATGATAGAATCAGTCTTTCTCCCGGCTAATCAAATTTAACTGACATGGCATGTTGCGCTTTAATGATATAGTCCTGTCATTTTGACACATGACATGATCCTATTGGCTTCTTTGTTTGACTTAACGCGCCAGATCATTTGACACATGGCATCAAGTGGGCCTCTTGGATGAAGGGATATGGGGCCCTATGAAGTGGGTCATCTTTTGTAGCCCAAATAAATCAATTTGGGCTTTTAATTAAATCTATATTTTATTGAACTTAATTATTAAACCCAATTATATTAATCCATAATATTCATTTTGGACTATTATATTTTTGAATTTAATATAATTTGAATCATATTATAAAATTTATATTTTAATAAAATTTTATATGATTACAGGCCCGTAAAATCTTCTAAGAGACGTAGATCATGTCGTGGAATGCGAATCAGAGAAGTGCCTCTGAAATTTTGTAAAATCTATTAGACAAAACCCCTATCTATGGCCTGTTAAATGGACTATGGCCCGTAAATGGGGTCTCATAGTCTTGTCTGGCCAAATTTTAAAAAGGGGCAATTTTGTCATTTCTCAGCCTTTTATGCCAATACTAGGTCGTTTTTTAACCTCCAGGGACCCTTTATCTGTCCTCTTAGACCTAATACTTCTCATTCTAAAAATACTATAAGTCCCAATCCTCCCAAAATACTCCCGAGTCTTCAAGCTTCCAAGAAGAAGGAAACAATCTAGGATTTTGGTTTCTTCACTTCCAAATAGCATTTTCTCTTCATTATGTGCATTTCGATTATGGAGAGCTTTCCTCCACAAGATCAACCATTCCTATTTCCCTTTGTGATTTTCTCAAGTTATGGAAATACATGATGACTTTTATGAACTCATTCTTAGGATGATAAACGAAGTATTCTATGATGGTTATCCTAGTATATTATGATGTCATGCAATATCATATGCGATCTTTTATTTTTATGTGAGTGTTTGATGGTGCAATAGCCAAGTATTGTCATGATTGATCGGTAGGTTTTTTTTATAAGGTTTAAGGATTTTATTATACTTATCTAATGGCATTTACTTACAAATTGCACGATTTTAATCTTGTGTATAAGTACCCACCATTAATTGATCTAAGATGCATGCCAAGTTCTTAAGTCATGAATGCTTTGTGGTAAAATATGTATGATAAGCATGTTGAGACTAATAAAGGGGACAACAAGTGTACTATGATCTCATGAGCATGAAGTGAATGATAAGAATTATGTAAAGCACTAACTTTGATGTTACAAGTTATGATTAATGAGCTACTCCAAGAATGATACTGTGATATTTTGAGACTATGCATATTGTAACTATGATTATGTTTGAAGCATTCCATGGGAGTGTGACCTAGCACCGACAGTACCTTCGTAGTCTCCCATGGTCCGATAACTATGTGAACCATAATGATACTAATTCCCTACGTGGGCTTGTACCAAACGAAAAAGCAATGTCGTAAGGTATGGATATTTGTGGAACCTGTCGAAAAGGCTATTCTATAAGATAAAGATAAGATGTAAAATCTACAAAAAAGGATATACTATAAGGTTGTGGCACTTTTCAAAAGGACATGCCGTAAGGATAGTGTTGGGTCAACCTTGGCAAAGTAGACCGCTCCTTGTCCCATGTGGAGTGAAAATTGGGATTCCAAGTAGTAGCTCGCTTAGTATTATATGTTGGTTATGCTTCCTTCCCACTATGTATATTATGTCATGTAACTTGATAATTTATCATGCATGCCCCTTTAGGCGATTGACACCCATGACATATTGTGTCTATATACATTGTTTATGATGACACATCTTGATTAACTATTATTTATGTTCTTTGATGCATTTGCACCCCGCATACTTAGGACATTCTGAGTACTAATATATACTTTTTCCTACATGATCTAACCATGTAAAAACCAGAGCTTCTTACCATCCTCCTCCTCCACTAGGGTAGACATTCCGGTTGAAGATTGCTTGGTGAGTCCTCCATTTCCAAGAACAAGATTCTACTTACTTTCATGCTTTGTTTAGGATCATTTATTTTTGGATACTATCTTTTAAGGGTGAGCCCGTGTCACGCTCAAAAAGGATACCATTGGCGTGGCCGGCACTCATAGTCTGTTGTTGCTAGCCCCCGAGAGAACAACTTGGACTCATCATCACAACGTACTCAATAGCAGAAGAAAGAACTCGAGATATAAAAGACCTCATATACAAGAATTAGAATAACATGCATAATTGTAGAACATCATAGTTCCAAAATAAAATAGGTTCAGACATATTGACTCAATACTCATTACTTATGGTCTACGAAGCCTCTCCTCAAACAATCTAAGTGCTATCATGATAGGCCATGAACACCACTAACTGAAAGTAAAGAAAAGAACTAAATCGACAGAAGTGGGATAAAAGTCACAGAACAAGTTGTAACGACTATCCTACGTTGACAATGTAGTTCTATAGGTTAAAGTAAAGTATACTAGCTCCCACTCGCCGCTTGATACTCCTCCCAAGACTAAAACATGCTCAACTCATTAATCAGCTCAATCCTCAATAATCAATTAATCAATTAAAATCTCAATGCTCAACTTAACTCACTTTCTCATCAGCTCAGTCAATTAATGCAACAATCAAACAAGACTCAAACTCAAATAGTCATTCAAACAAACTCAACTTGACCCCTTATTTAGTGCAAGAAAAATACCCATATGTGGTAATATATATGTGACTGAATGTGACATGCTTCTCATTCTTCATCATGATCAAATTACTCAACTCTAAATGCTCAATTCATATCAACTCAAATCTTCAATGATATGCATAGAATTTGATATAATCATGTAATTTAGGGTTCATGCAATCAAGTATAAAATACATGTGTAAATCACATATCAATATTCACCCAATAGAGAAATTTTCCCATCCGGTATAATAAGACCTCACAATGAAACTAAAGATTTAAAGTTAGGGTAGTAAAATTTCTCAAATTTGAACACTTTTTCAAATCTTAACTCAGGAGGATGAAAGGAGCATGTGAAGAAAAGAATTTCAAACTTTGGGAAACCTTAGATACCTGGGAATAGGAAGGACAATCAATCATCAGTCAACCCTTGCACTTGTTTTAAAAACCCTAGCTCCTCTTTTCTCCTCTAGTGCTCTCAAGATCTCTCAAATATAAAGAATGGTGAATGATTCCTTAGGATTTAGTCTTAAGGCCTTATTCAAGCCTAAAACAACTAAGGGTTTAATGGAATAAGCATTAGAATGGACAAAAATGCCCCTCATTAAAACTATCGCTGCAGTCTACGAGACCCCGTCTATGAGTCATAGCGCACTCTATGAATAATGGAAAACCTTTCAGAAATGAAGGACCTAAAATTCTGAGTTTCTGGAAATTAGTGTGAGGCCTCGTTTTATGAGTCGTAGATAACCTTTCGTGAACAAGGGAATCTGAAATTGGACATCACTGTCATTTGTCACGAAAACCTCTTCTATGAGTGGTAAAGGGTTCTACAAGTCATAATGGCTCATAGAATGAGACCACTATCTATGAGTCGTACACCCTTCTACGAGTCATAATGGCTCTCGTAAACCTGCTTTTGTAGTTTTTTTTTCTAAGATTTTTCTCAACATCTCCTATATATTTACTCAAAACCAGGTGGAAGGAATTATGGGGTGTTACATTATCTCCCCTTTGGGATCATTTATCCCCGAATGAAGAAAAACTTTGGGACTTAGGTCAAGGAATGAATCTCCCTATGGACTCTAACAATGAACCAGCCTTCAACTCACACATTCATCCTCACTCCGAGTCTAGAACTCTATCATCTATCATATAAAGGATGAAAGTAGAACTCAAGGAATAGGAATTTAGGAAGAATTTATTACCATAAACTCTCCCATCATCAGCAGGCAAGAATAAATGAGAGTATTTGGCCTTTATGTCCTCATCTGCCTCCCAAGTAGCCTCTTCCATAGATTGGTTCTTAACTTCCAATCCTGACGATCAAAGATTTGGACAACAATCTTGTCATAACTCCAACTGTCTTTCACTCCAACACTCTCAATAGGAACAACCAAGTTTTGATCTCTCAAACAGTTCTTGACCATGGAAATGTGGAAAAATAGGTGGATGGCCTCTAACTCTGATAGTAACTCTAACTCATAGTCCATGTCTACCACTCTCTTTATGATTTGATAAGGGTTATGGTACCTCGTACTTATCTTTTTTCCCTTTCTGTACCTTACCATTCCTTTCATGAGCGACTCCTTTAAATACACCCAATCATTGATCTCAAACTCTAAGTCTCTCCTTCTAACGTTTGTATAGAATTTTTGTCGACTTTGTGTAGTCTTTAACCTTCTCGAATGATTTTCACCTTCTCCGCAGCTTGGTGAACCAAGTATGGTCCAATAAAATCTACTTTACATACCTCAAACTATCCATTCATCTATCTATACCTCCTCCCATAAAGTGCCTCATATTGGGCCATCTAAATGATCGAATGGAAGTTGTTATTGCAAGCAAACTCTATCAAAGGCAAGTGGTTGTCCCAATCACCCTTAAATTCAATGGAAGAGGCTCTAAACATGTCTTCCAAGGTTTGAACAGTACGTTCTTCCAAGCCATCCATCTGTAGGTGAAAAGCAATGCTAAGGTGCACCTTCATACCCAAACCCTTCTGAAATGATCTCCAAAACTGAGCGGTGAATTGGGCTTCTTTATCCGAGATGATAGACAATGGGACTCCATACAATCTACCAATCTACTTTATGTATAGTCGGGCATAATCCTCTGCTATGTTAGTCGTCTTTAATGCAAAAAAGTGTGCCTATTTTGTCATCCAATCTACTATTGGTAAACTTGTGACGAAGTCCATGTTGATTATCTTCTATTTCTACTCTAGAATCTCAAAGTTCTAAGCTACTCTGCTGTCATGACCCAAGCCTAGGGCCTAAATGTGACACGACAAATAGGGAACCCGAAGGGACGCTAAACAATCCTCTTAGCATATCATCACACATCCTTGGTTGCGGAAGAATACAAAAGACATATACAAATATAAGTAAGTACAATGGGACTAAGTGGGAAACTTTCATAATCATTGAAGTCAAAAGTCAAGAGTCAAACTCATACGTAGTACACACCTTGTCCAACATACACCTCTAAAACATAGAAAGAGCGGGGCCAAGACAAGCTACAGGGCTCACCCTCATAGTCAAATGTAACATAAGATAGTATCTCAAAACATTGATAATAGGGAAAGACATAAACCGAAGTCCCAAAAATGGAGGACTCACCAACAACTTGGAATAGCATCGTCTAGCCAGGCGAGAGAGGAGGAGAATGATAAACTTGGGCATTGGTCTCTACATGGTAATATCATTTAGGAAGGAGTATGCGTTACTACGTTTGAATGTACTATGTATGTGGGATGCAATGCAACAATGAACAAGCTTCAAAATTGAAATGCATACATTAGAAAGTAGGCATAATATAGCAATATGGCATGTAAGATCGATGCATAAGTAAAACATGTTAGGATAAATCATGCTTATATAAGATATCATATGTGTAGAAGAGACGAAGCTAGAATTTGCAACTTTGGATGGGAGACGTCGTTCAAACCCGGACTCTGGTGGCAAGGTACTACACCCCGCGCATGGTTGATATCGTTCACACTCATACGCCCTGGTGGCAAGGTACTACACCCCTCACATGGTTGATGTCATTCACACCTGGACACCATGGTTGCAAGGTACTACACCCCTCACAAGGTTGATACCGTTCACACCCAAACACCCTGGTGGAAATGTACTCACCCCTCACATGGTTGTCCAGGGACTTATGCACCCCAGACTGGACATGGTCTAATACAACACATTATATAATAAACATACATATATATCATGTCCATAAGGTCATTTCATCATTAAAATATCATAACATATCATGTCTCATGCTTTGAACCTTTACGTCCTCAAGAAAACATAACCGGACATTTTATCAAACACCTTAGCGGTGTGTAATAGGGGTAAAACAGAATGCAATTAGGAGATGAAATCATGCAAGAAAATCAGTGGTAAATCATTTAATCAACACTTTGAAACACTCCCAAGACATTCACATCAAAACCCCTCATCAAATCCAACATTAGATCCATGATTTGGAGTCGAAAACATGCTTAAACAACCATACATTCATGTATAAAATCACTGTGCAGTAAATTTCTCAATATTCAAGACCCACATGTAAAATCAACTATAAATATGGCATTATTAATTAAAAGAGGGTTTAGGCACCATGAGTGGAATGACCTAATGGTTCAACACCACATACCTTAACTTTTGTGAATTTCTTGAAGAAGACTTTAATGGAGATTTGAAGCTTGGGTGAGATCCTTGAACAAATCCTTGAGATTGGCCTTAAGTTTGGGACTTGAATTTAGGGTTACAAATGAGTCTAAGTGTTTGGGAAATATTAGGGAATGTTTTTGGCTGATATGAGTGTGAAATAAGGCTAAGTATAGGTAAAAATACATTTAGGAAAACTTAGGTCCAACACTTAGAAAAATCTGCGCAAACTAGGGAAAGAGAGTGTAGGAAAACAACCTCTCTGCCTTGCGGAGAGATCGCGAACCGTCTCTTGAAATCGCACCATGTGCAAATTTCATAATTCGACTCATTTGCTTTGAATTTGAGGCTAGACCCTTGTCACCCTAATTTGTACCCCCTGAGCAAGAATATGAAGTCAGATTTTCAAAATTTCAAATGGCTTTTTAGATATATCGAAAGAAAGATTTTGGGCACTTCCGAGGCTCATTTTCGGGAACTTTTTGGGGTCGCTTCAATATCTCCCCCTTGGGAACATTCATCCCTGAGTCTAGAATAGGTGTAAAAGACAAGGTTTTCCTTCATCCTTTGGGAATCAAGTCATTCAATGAATGAAAAGTGAAAAACCAGAATAATCATGAACAAATTAGATCCACCATGAATGCAACATTATGTTTAATACATCAGTTTAAAAATCCCATTATAAGTGTGAAATCGTCATAAATTGCAAACTTAAACATGAATGCACATGAATGACATAGCGGCTGAAATATAAGACTTGACAGAACATAGGAGACTTAAAATTAGTATTTAGGACTGAGTGATAGATGAGGGTACCACTATTGCATGTCTGCTTTGGCTTTCCAAGTGGCAATCTCAACTTGTTGGTTCCTCCAAAGGACCTTAACGGATGCCACATTCCTCAATCTCTTTACTTGCCTATCCAGGATCTGAACCGGAACCTCTTCATATGTCAAAGTTATCCTCAACAACACCCACAACATCAAGAGGCACAATGTCATTAGGATTACCTACACACTTTCTCAATATAGAAATATGGAATACCGGATGGACCAAATTCATCTCATTAGGCAACCTCAACTCATAAGCCACCTTAACAATCCTCTTTACCACCTCATAAGGAACAACATCCCTAGGACTCAATTCCAATTCTTACCAAAACGAATCACACCTTTCATTGCACAAGACTTCAAATAGACCCAGTCACCCACTTGGAATTATAGGTCTTTTCTTCTTACATCGGCATAGGATTTTTAACGACTTTGGGTTGTCCTGAATCTTTCCCTTATCATCCTAACCTTCTCAAGAGCATCCATAAAAAGATCCGGCCCCAACAAAGCCACCTATCCAACCTCAAACCAACCCACCGGTGTTCTACAGCGTCTCCCACAAAGAGCCTCAAAAGGAGTAATACCGATGCTAGAGTGGTAGGTATTGTTGTACGCAAACTCATTCAATGGAAGATGATCATCCCAACTACCTCTAAGCTCCAATAAACAAGCCCTAAGCATATCCTCAGGTGTTTGAGTTTTCATCTCGGCTTGGCCATCCGTTTGAGGGTGCAAGGCCGTACTAAGGTGAACTTTGGTTCCAAGACCCTTTTGAAAAGATCGCCATAAGTGTGAACTAAATTGTGCACCACAATATGATATAATGGATAAGGGTACCCCACTCAACCTCCTCATTAATATACAACCTTGCATACTCTTTAGCCCCATATGTAGTCTTCACCAGTAGCAAGTTCACCGATTTCTTTATCCTATCAATCACAACCCATATGGAATCAAAACCTTTTCTATTTTTGGGACACCCAACCACAAAATCCATATAAACTACCTCCCACTTCCACATAGGAATCTCTATGTATTGGATTAGGCCACTCGGCCTTTAATATTCAGCTTTATCTTGTTGGCAACTGTGGCAACCAGAAAGAAATTTGGCAATGTCCCTCTTCATGTCTCCACACCAATACATATCCCTCAAGTCTCTATACATTTTGGTGGAACCGGGGTAGATCTATAAGACGAATTATGGGCTTTATGAGGAATTCTCTCCATCAAACCATCAACACATGGAACACACAACCTACCTTAGTATTTAAGGGCCCCATCTCCCCCATGGGAGAAAACCTCTATCTTGCCTTCTTTCACCAAAGCCTTCAACTCAAGCATGGAGGAGTCTAGGTCTTGTTTTCCTATTACCCCATGGGGTTCCCTTATCAATTATATCGGATCATGGTGCACAATTTACTTCACACTTTTGGAGATCTTTTCAAGGGGGTCTTGGTACCAAATTTCACCTTAGTACGGCCTTCCACCCCCAAATGGATAGCCAAGCCGAGAGGATAATTCAAACACTTGAGGATATGCTTAGGGCTTGTCTATAGAAGATTAAAGGTAGTTGGCATGACCATCTTCCATTGATTTAGTTTGCCTACAACAATAGCTATCACTCTAGTATCGGTATGGCTCCATTTGAGGCTCTTTATGAGACACGTTGCAGATCACTGGTGGATTGATTTGAGGTTGGAGAGGTGGCCTTGTTCGGGTCGGATCTATTTTTGGATTCTCTTGAGAGGGTTAAGATGATTAGGGATAGACTATGGACAGAACAAAGTCATCAAAAATCCGATGCCAATGTGAGAAGAAGAGACCTAGTATTCCAAGTGGGTGATTGGGTTTATTTGAAGGTTTCTCCAATGAAAGGTGCGGTCCGGTTTGGCAAAAAGGGGAAGTTGCGTCCAAGGTATGTTGGTCCTTATGAGGTGATAAAGAGGGTTGGCAAGGTACTTTATGAGTTGCAGTTTCCTAGTGAAATGAATTCGGTACATCCGGTATTCCATGTCTCTATATTGAGAAAATGTGTTGGTGATCCTAATGCCATTGTGCCGCTTGATGTTGTGGGTTTGTGGAGGACTACTTAACCTATGAGGAGGTTCCGGTTCAGATCTTGGATAGGGAAGTAAAGAGATTAAGAAAACCAGAGGTAACATGCGTTAAGGTCCTTTAGACGAACCAACAAATTGAAAGTGCTACTTGAGAGGCCGAAGTAGACATGCAAAAGCGGTATCCTTATCTCTTCTACTCCGCTCAAGCCTAAGGTACTACTCATAAGTTCCATATGTAACTTCAAGCCTTAAATTTCAGCCCCTATATCATTCACATGTATTCATGTTTAAGTTGTTAAACTTATGATGATTTTACACTTATGTTAAGAATTTAAAAATGGAGTTTTACGTGTTATGTTGCATTCTTGCTGGGGCTGATTTGTGCATCATCACTCTTGTCATAGATATAGATTTTTTAAGAAATAAATGAGCATAAAATAAATAAATAATATATTTTTTGAAATAATATCAAAAAGAGACACACAATATAACCTGAACCTGAACCTGTTCCCAAGGAGGAGATATTGAAACGACCCCAAAAAGTGCCCAAAAACATGCCTCGGAGTGCCCAAAATTTTTATTTCTTTATATTTAAAAATCCAGTTCATTATTTCGAAATACAACATCATATTTGTAATTAAAGGGTCCAAATTAGGTGAAAAAGGGTCTAACCTCAATTTAAGAGCAAAAGAATAGAAATTATAAATTTTTAAGGGACGAATTCCAGAGGGCTTTTCGTGATGCCTCCACGACGTGCCTTGGGCGCGCCATAGTGTAAAATCATCTCCACATCCTCTCTGTGGCATAGAGATGTGATTTTTTCCACCTGACAATTTTTAAGTGTAGTCCAAGATATTTTAAGTATTAGGCCAAAATTTCCAAAACGTATTTCAGCCTTATAACACCCAAAAACATTTCCCAATATTTTTTCAAACACTTGGACTCATTTCTAGCCGTAAATTCAATTCCCAAAATCAAGACCAATCTCAAGTATTTCTTCAAGGACCTCACCCAAGCTTCATACCTCCATTAAAGGCTTCTTTAAGAACTCCACAAAAGCTAAGGTATGTGGCGTTGAACCATTGGATCCTTCCACCCATGATGCCTAAACCCTCTTTTAATCAATAATGCACGACTTAAAGTTGATTCGACATATGGGTCTTGCATGTAGAGAAATTTTCTGCATAGTGATTTTAGTTCAAGAAAATATGGTGGTTTTAGCTTGATTTGAGCTACAAATCTTGGATCTAATATTAGAACTGATTAGGGTTTTTGATGTGAATATCTTGGGGGTGTTGCAAGGTGTTGATAAAAGGTTTTACCACTGATTTTCTTACATTATTTTATCTCTAAATTGTATGCTCTTTTACCCCTATTACATATCTACCAAGTATTTTGGTAAAGTATCCGGTTATGATTTCATGAGGAATTGAAGTCTCAAAGCATGAGATATAATATGTATGATGTTTTAATGATGAAATGAGATTATGGACATGATATATATGTATATTTTATATAATGGGTTGTATTAGACCATGTCCGGTCGGAGGGGCATAAGTGCCCAGATGGCTATATGAGGGGTGAGTACCTTGCCACCAGGGTGTTCGGGTGTGAATGGCATCAACCATGTAAGTGGTGTAGTACCTTGACACCATGGTGTCCGTGTGTGAACAACATCAACCATGTGAGGAGTGTAGTGCCCTTCCACTTGGGTGTCCAGGTGTGAACTACATCAACCATGTGAAGGATACCTCGCCACTAGGATATCCAGGTGTGAACGACATCTCCCATCCAAAGTTAGGATTCTAGCTTGGTATTTTCTACACATACGATATATTACCTAAGCATGATTTAACCTAGCATGTTTTACTTATGCATCGATTATACATTCCATATCATTATATTACGCCTATTGTCTAATGTATGCATTTTGCTATGGAGCTTGTTTATTGTTGCATTGCATTCCACATACTTAGTACACTCAAACGTACTAACGCATACTCTTGCCTACATGATATCACCATGTGGGAACCAGTGCCTGAGTTGATCACTCCTCCTCCATGTGGAAAAATGGTGTTATTCCAAGCTTGTTGGTGAGTCCTCCATTTTGGGGACTTCAGTTTATGTCTTTCCCTATTAACTATTTTTTGAGATACTATCTCATGTTTTATTTGACTATGAGGGTGAGCCCGATTAGCTTTTCTTGCTGCTCGCAATATCTATGTATTAGACGTGCTTATTGGACATATTATGTATTTATGTATGAGCTTTGACTCTTGACTCTTGATTATGATGTTTATGCAAGCTTTACCTTAGTTCCACTAACCCATTATTAATATCTATATCTTTGTACGCTTTCCTGACCAAGGTTGTGTAATGATAAGTTAAGAGACTTGTTTTGGGTCCCTTCGGTTTCTCCATTGGCCGTGTCACATCTAGGCGCTATGCTTTGGTCATGACATTCCCACTGATTGGACCAAACATTGGCCACATCACGTCAGTTGAATCAATGGTTTTCAGCACTTTCCACATCTCATGAATGATATTCTGAGGGTCCTCCTCAACCTTGGACTCAATGAAGTGAATAGGTTGATCCTCAGAAAATCTCTCAGCTTGGAAGCAGTTGTTGGCTTATAAGATCCAAAACTAGGGGTTTGTTAATATTGGTTCCTGCTCTAGGCAGCTACAAACTGTGTAAGCATACCGATAACTCCTCTAAAGTCAGCCTCTATGGTTGGAGTAGGCAGAATGGTAGGTGTCATAGGAATACCAATGGTCCTTGCCAGTTGACCTCGGCCTCTCATTTACATTTGAGGAGGCCCCTCTGAAGTAAGGTTCTCAGCGTTGCTAGCTAAGGCATTTCTCTAGGTTACGGTGCGTCTTGGAGGCATTATCTGCAATCGCATAGCGCATGAGTTAGAAAAGAATATTATGGAGTTTTCAACGCTATCACATGAACTCAGAATATCAAAGAAGGGTAACAATTCCAAATTTCCTATAGCTTTCTGTTTATGAAGTGTGGTGCACAACACACATATAAACTAAACTCTACTAGACTCGGCTTCATAGACTCTCCAGGACTCTTGAACTCATGGCTGTGATACCAAGTTTGTCACATCCTAGGAGGCTATCCTTGGCATGGCCGGCATACAGAGGCTATTGCTAGACACCGAGAAAAAAACTTGGCCTCATCGTCACATTGTACTCAACAGTGAAAGAAAGAAATCAAAATATAAAAGACCTCATATCCAAGAAAGAGAATAAGATGCATAACTTTATTGAATCATAATTTCAAAATAAAATAGGTTTAGGTACATCAACTTAATACTCCTTACTTATAGTCTACAAATCCTTTACTCAACAAATATGGGTGGTATCATGATAATCCATGAACACCCCCAACTGAGAGTAAAGAAAACAACTAAATCTACAAAAGATTAGAGGGCTCTCCAAAGAACATGGAGGGCTGACAGGCTTTGGAAGTGTACTAAATTCGGGCCTCGATGATGCGCGGGCTGAGTTCCTCTATCACCTATATTTGTATCATAAAATGATATAGGCCCAAATCGATGTTAATACATAGAGTATACTAGTATGTACAATAGCTCAACAAATAAGGCTTGATTCATTCGTCTCGACTCAAGAAATCATACTCGACTCATTACGTGCAATTTTTAATGAAAACATGCATTTAAAGTTTACTCAGTAGAAATAGACTCAGTTTAAAATATCATGCTCAAACAATATTGCTTGGGAGTTTCTTTTAACCGACATCCTCATCCCACTACATTTTAATTAGTTGATGCACAATAAAGGCGACTTCGTTGCCATGCCCGCCCTTAACTTGCCACGGAAAAGGGCGATCAACTCTCTCTTGGATCAATAATAAATGTCAACTTGCCGGATAAGTGCTGCTAGAAGAAGCTGTAACGACTATGCTACGTTGGTAATGTAGTTCTGTGGGTTAAAGTAGATATATATTCACTCCCCACTTAGTGCTCAATACTCCTCCCAAGACTAAATTACGCTTAACTCATCAATCAGCTAAATCCTTAGTACCCAACAAATCAAGTTCAATCTAAATGGTCAGCTCAACTCAGCTTCTCATCTGCTCAATCAATCAATGCAACAATCAAACTCGACTCAAACACAAATAGTCATTTAGACTCACACAACTTGACCCCTCATTTAGTGCAAGAAAAATACCCATATGTCGTAATATATATGTGACTCAATGCAACATGCTTCTCATTCTTCATCAGGATCAAATTACTCAATTCTAAATGCTCAATTTAGATCAACTCAAATATTCAGTGATATTCATAAATTTCATATAATTATGTAATTAAGGGTTCATGCTATCAAGTATGAAACATTGTGTAAATCTCATATCAATATTCATGCAATATAGAAATTTTCCAATGTAGTATAATAAGACCTCATGATAAAAATAAAAATTTAAAGTTGGGGTAATAAAATTTCTCAAATTTCAACTCTTTTCAAAATCATAACTCAAGATGATAAAAGGCGCATATAAAGAATGGAATTTCATACTTTGGTAAGCTTTACATACCTGGGAATAGGAAGGACAATCAATCTTCAGTCAACCCTTGCACTTGAATTGAAAACCCTAGCTCATCTTTTCTCCTCTAGTGCTCCCAAGAACTATGAAATTTGAAGAATTATGAATAATGGCTTAGGGTTTACTGTTAAGGCTTTATTCAAGCTTAAAACAACCTAAGGGTTTAATTGTATAGAGATTGGAATAGACAAAAGTTTCCCTCATTGAAAATGTCGCTGAGGTCTATGAGACTACAAGTGGTAGAGCACTCTATGAGTCGTGGATAGCCTTTCGTAAATAAAATACCTAGCATTTTGAGTTTATGGAAATTGGTACAAGGCCTTGTTCTACGAGTCTAAACTATTCTATGAGTCGTAGACAACCCTTTGTGAACAATGTGATCTGAAATCGAGCTTCACTGGAATTTGTCATGAAACCCTCTTCTATAAGTTGTAAAGGGTTTATGTGTCGTAAACTCCTCTTGTAAGCTGAAGGGTCATAAATGTTAAGTCACTGAAATTTACTGCGAGACCCCTTTCTACGGGTCGTACACCTCCCTACGAGTCATAATGACTCTCGTAAACCTGTTTTTGCAGCTTTTTCTCAAATTTTTCTCAATATCTCTTACATATTTACTCTAAACCAGGTGGAAGGAATTCGGGGATGTTACAGCCTTAGAGATGTCTTAGACCCTATCCTATTTATAATTACAGGTGTTGTTGGATATTGTTGTGGTTGTGTATGATTGAGCTTGAGTCCTTATGCTTTTGTATTATGAAGACAATCCTTATTCTCATACTCCCTTTTTGTGTAAATGTTTAATAATGGTGATGAGATGGAAGTCCCAAGTCCCTTATTGCCCCCGTAGCATGAGTCATACTAACCCGCCCATTAGAAACCCTTTGCTATGTGATTAATGCTCATCCCCTTCCCTAAAAAATCCCCTCTATATGAGTCCAAAGTCCCGTTTCCCTTAAAAATTATATGTTGTATGTTTATTGCACTTTTATGCTTCCATGATACCAAGCAGGTGCTTTGTTTCTTAAGAGCTTGTTTGGGATCCCTTAGATTTCCCATTCATTGTGTCGCGTATAGGCCCTCAGCTTGGGGCATGAAAAAGCTTGGTATCAGAGAACTATGTTTGTGAATGGTCATCGAAAATCCAACACACTGTGTCAACTAGAGTATTGTTTATGGCTCTGAAGCACGCTACAACTATGAATGAGAAGCTGTGAGGTGTTTTAGGAAATGGTTCACTTCGTCATGCTCTACTTTGTGATCTAGATTTGACATAATGTTTCCTATCTCTAGCGAGTCACCTTTTAGCTCTTTTAGATTACTCCCTAGAGAAAAATGGAACAAAGAGCGCCCACCCCCAAGGATGAACCACCCCGTCTAGCCCTATAACCTCCCCAAGTGGAAGGAGAAAGAGTCACCCATGCCGAGTACAGAATTATTTTTACTATTATGGCAAGGCCATGCCCAATCAATAGGCTCAAGCTCCTGATTCTCGTAAACTGGCCTCAAGGATAATGGATAATCCCCCGAAATTCCACGGCACAAAGGTAGAGCAAGACACCCAAGAATTCATCAGTGAAGTATATATAGTTTTTAATATCATAGGGGTAATTTCGGAGGAGAAAGAGGAACTAATAGCCTACCGACTCAAGGCCCTTACTCAAATATCTTATAATCAATGGAAGATAGAGAGGGCAAATGATGAGCATATTCCATGGGCAAAGTTGTTTTCCTTGATCGTTTCTTGCTAATTGAGCTAAGGAAGCAAAGTTGACGGAGTTCATGAATCTTAGGCAAGTATCTGTGAGCATGAGAGAGCATTACCTTATGTTCAACAACGTCTCAAAGTTTTCTCCTCACTTGGTTGTCGGCCCTCGAGAAAGGATGCACAAGTTTGTGTTGGGTGCATCAGACTTGGTCAATGAAGTGTGCCACACCACCTTACTCATTGGGAATATGGATATATCGTGGCTTATGACATACGCCGAACAACTTAAGGGGGTAAAACTTAGGGAAAGAAGGATTGGGGAGTCCAAGAGGGCATAACATAATGGCGGGTTCCAAGGTGCTAAGGGTGGTCATTTCAAACAAGGCCATAAGCTCCAAGGCCAAGGGACCGCCAATGCCCAAGGTCAAAGGTTCCTAAATGATGGTGTCCCCAACCCAAAGGATAAAGGTGGGAATGGTGGAATGTCTAATCTTAACTACCTAAAATATGGAAGGAATTGTAGTGGGATATGTTGGAGGAATACTGGTGCTTGCTTCGGTTGTAGAAAATGAGTTAATATTGTGGAGTGTCCACAAGGGTAGGGATGGTCATCCTTAAGGGCAAGGTTACAAAGGTGATCAAAGGGCACAAGGTGATCAAGAGGTGCTTCTTGACACAACAACTTCTATGCTCTTTAAGGGAGATTAGAGGGTGATGAGGCAGCCAATGTTGTTACCGGTACTATAAAGATTATAATATTTATGTGTATGCTTTACTGGATGCAGGTGCTACTCTTTCTTTCATAACTCTATTTATTGCTAACCGGCTTCACGTGTGTCCCAAATTGCTATATGAACCCTTTGAGGTGTCCACCCCCTTCAGTGAGTCCGTTATTTCTAAAATGATGTATAGGGGTTGTCTTTTGTCTATTTTGCATAAAGGTTTTTCTTTTGATTTTGTTGAGCTCAATATGGTGGATTTTGATATCATTCTTGTGATGGATTGATTACATGCATATCATGCTACTATTTATTGTAGGGCTCAAAAAGTTAAATTCTGAATCCCTCGTGACTCTATCTTTGAATGGGAATTTAATGATTCAATAGTCAAAGATAGATTCATCTCCTATCTTAAGGCTCGGAACTTGATTTGCAAAGGTCATTTCTCAACTTGACCTCACAAAAATCAGATTTGCTCTCTACATTTCCTCTCAACTTTTCTCAACTTTGTGAAGCATCCAAATGACTCTTTTAGGGTTCTTAAGGATCCTCTAAACCTTGAAGACAAAGGTAAGTAATTATAGTTGTGTGTTTAGAATGGTTTTATCATGAAAAACAAGAAATAGATGCAAGTTATGCTTGCTGAAATTTGTTGGACAGATTATGTGCAGAAAGTTGTTGCACCTTTTCCTTTTGTTTTGGGTGATTTATCTATAGTTTGTGAGTTGTATTATGAAGAGAAATTGGTGTTCTTAACATGGTTTGAGGTTTAAACATCACCCTAAGGTTTCTGCCCTAGTTTTGGTTTCATTTAACAAGTGCGTTTTATCAAGTTATCTTAAGTGTCATGTTGATTGGAACTTGCGAGCCGTTGTATATAAGGATAACAGCTCACGTCCTTCATGACTTCTTAAGTGCTGTTATAAGACTGTTTTAGGTTTGTTTCTATGTGTAAATGTTGCTGGAATAGTTTAGTTAAAGATGAAATAGGTTTGGAGTTGTCGTCATCGAAAGGTAGCGAAAGAAGATATTGTTATGCTGTCCATTTTTAGGTTGTGTAGAATTGCTATGTTTGAACTTTGTGGGCTGTATAAGACTTTCAAGAGGATGAAACAATATGTATTTGACATATACATAAGAATTGTTGTCCAAAAATACAGTTACAAGTGAAAAGGTTGGACAAAACGCCTTGACGTCACTAATTAAAAACTTGTTGCCTGTGTGTTGATTTGTTATGTGATTGGGTTGCCAAGATGTGTTTATTAGCTGCTAATGCTAGTTTTATCACATACTATATTGTAGATAAATATTTGGAGGAAGGGAAGGTTATCTTGAATTAGTAACAATGTCATACAATGAGGTACGTAAGGTTATTTGATTTTCGTATCACTTGGCATGAAAAATAGATGTCTCCTTGGTACATAAAGGTATTCACCAACTCCGACACAACTATTAACTATGTATACACTCTTTTACATATTTATATGCTCCCATACATTGTCGCCTTCATATTTCAATACATACATGAATACCAAGATACATGGTTTCTTGTTGCCAAATGAATTTCACAAGTTGTTCCATTTAATTGTTTATCCAATGTACTCTTTTATTTGTCATATTATCTTGTATGATTATCTACATGTCACATTCTACATATACAGTCCTACAGCTCCAATATTGTGACCACCAAAAAAACCATCTCAAAGGTTATTGAAAGATAAAGTATACAGTTTTGATAGGTGGTAGCCCGAGGGGGTGGAAGTAACACCTAGCCAGGGATGATTCTATCACGGGTGGTAGCCCGAGGGGGCTAAGGAAGAACCTAGCAAAGGGACAATCCCGATATCCCAAGGAGTGGAAGAAACACCTAGCCAGGGAAACATCGTATTACGGGGGGTAGCCCCAGGGGTTAAGGAAGAACCTAGCGAGGGATGAACCCAATACAGTTCACTACTAATTCGTTGGTCATTTATATTACAGCTGTGCACAAATTTTACTATACAGATTTTACAGTAAAGGTAAGGTAATATAAAGAACATAAATTATATGATTCCACAGTATAACTAAGGGTGGCCCCTGATTATCTACATATGCATGGTTTCATTTGAGTTGTTACTTTATTTATAGTATATCCTTCCTTACATACTCAATACATTATCTCGTACTGACGTCCCTATCGGGGGACCTGCATTTCATGCTGCAGGTACAGGTGCTAGTAGGTCTCCCTAGTAGGAGTACAGGATATTCAGCTACTGTCATCAAGCTCCAGGTTGCTTCGTGGCTTTGTATATGTCTAGACCTTACGTGTTTATTGCACATTTTGTTGAGGCGGGACTTGTCCCGACCCTTATCAGATGTTTTTCTTTATTTAAAGGCTTTGCAAACTATGTAAAGTAAAATGTTCTCATGTCTAGTACTTTAAATATCGTGGCCCCAATGGCCTAGTCATATGCATTTCCTTTTGACTTGTTATCATTGTTTATCTTCTTAAAGGTATGTCAAATGCAGAAACCCCCTTATACTATGTATAGAAAGTGCATAGTTACAGGTTGGTTCTCCCGAGCCTTATCGGCAATGGGTGTCAGTCCGCCCTAATGGGACATTGGGGTGTGACACAAAACATTTGAGAGTGCTGTTGCAAACATTGAGGGAAGAAAGGCCCTTTTCTAAATTCGGCATATATGAGGTTTTGTTGAAGGAAGTTGCATTCTTAGGCCATGTGGTGTCAGGGGAAGGGATTAAGGTGGATTTGAAAAATATAGAGGGAATAAGAAATTGGCCTAGACCCTTGATTGGATGGACATTAGGGTTCTTAGGTTTGGCCGGGTATTATCGAAGATTCATAAATAGATTCTCCTCGATTACTTCTCCTTTGACAAAACTGACACAAAAGATTGCAAAATTTGTATGGACCAATGAATGTGAAAGAAGTTCCAAAACCTTGAAGGACAAGCTTATGGCCTCCCCTATTTCGGCTCTACTAGAAGGGTTAGAGGGATTCATGTTGTAATATGATGCTTCAAGAATCAGACTAGGGTGTGCGTTGATGCAAAATGCCAACGTCCTTCTAGGCAATTAAAGGTGTGTGAGTATAATTACCCCACCCATGATCTTCAACTAGCGACCATGGTATTTGCCTTTGAAACGATCCCAAAAAGTGTCCGAAAATGTGCCTCGAAAGTGCTCAAAATCATTATATCGATACATAGTAAAATCCATGTGTGATATCAAAAATAAGACCTTATATTCCTGATGAGAGTGAAAAATTGAGTGGGAGATAGCTATAACCCCAATTTTAGATCGACAAAATCAAAATTTCAATTTTCCAAAATGCAAATTCCAGTGAGCTCTGCGCACCCCTGGCGCGATGCGGTCAGGGCACGAAGATGTGTTATTTTTGCCCAGTTTTGTTTGTTTAGTCCAAGGCTTTTGGGCCTTCGGCCTAATTCTTCCTCAAGCGTATATGTACCTATACTTAGCTATATTTCAACATCATACCATACAAGACATTTCTCCAATACTCTCCCAAACATTTAGACAAATATTTCACAAAAATTCAAGTGCCAAATCTCATTCTGGATCTTAAGGAATTCGCTCAATCTTTAAGTTCTCATCTCAATCTTCATTAAAGAATTCTCCAAAGTTGAGGTATGTTGGTTTCAACCATTAGATCCTTTCACCTATAGTGGCCAAGATTAATGTTTATATAAATCTCATGTTTCTAAGTTGCTTTACTTATAGGTCTTACTTACTATGAATTTGAATATGAACTATGTTGAGGTTCATAACTCTGTGACCCTTTAAGAAGTTTTGAGCTATGAATCTTGTATCTATTTTGAAATTTAACGAAGGGCTTCAACATATATTGCATGAGGGTATTATCAAGTATTGGTGGGTTGATCTACTTCAAATTTTCTTGCATGATTTCACTCCTTAATTATATGATTTTACATTAGCATTGCACAACCACCAAGTGTTTGATAAAATGTCCAGTTTAGGGTTCTTGAGCTATTTATGATCCACTAAATGACGTACGCCTTGAATGACTTTATGATGATGAATGCAAGGTATATATGTGTTTATTTCATGAAAAGTAACTATAGTGTTGCAATTTGACCACAACTTGTTGAGGGGGTGCTATGCCTCAATCGCCATGGATGGTAAGGTGTGACAACTATCAACCAATTGAGGGGGTGATACCATAATCAACATGGATGGTAGGGTGACACAACCACCAACCAAATTGAGGTGTTGATACCTCAATCACCATGGATAGTAGGGTGAGACATCCATCAACCGATTGAGGTATTGATACCTCAATAACCATGGATGGTGGGGTGTCATAACCATCAACCAATTGAGCGGTTGATACATCAATCGCCTCCCCAAAGGGGTGGTAGGCCTAGGATATGATGGTCTCTTACTTCACATGTAATATGTTCTATATAACCATGTTTATTTCAAGTACCATTCATGCATTCCATATTGCTATATGCTCATCCAATGTCTAATTATACATTTCGATTATGTTTCCTATCTATTGCTGCATTGCATCATACATACTTAGTACATTCAAACATACTAATGCATAATTTAAGCCTACATGATGTTACTATTTAGGAACCGGAGCTCCTCATAATCATCCTCATCCTCCACATGGCTACTTCTATCTCCTCAAAGCAAGTTAGTGAGTCCTCAACTATTGGGACATTTTCTCTTGTACTTATGTTATGTAAAGTCTCTCATTATCTATTTGTATGCTTTTAGCTATGAGGGTATGCCTGGAGATTGTGTTGGCCCTCACTCCTACTATGTATTAGAGGTGTTTTAGGAACATTATGACATGTTAATGCTATATTATTGGCTTGTTATGTTCCTATGGTATCAAAGATATCCCTTAGCCCATATATCCCTATTGTTTATCTATTATTGTGAGATCTGATGATAGATTTCAAGGTATATCACCTGAGGGTTTTATGATATGTTGGTGGGTTGATTTGCATTGAGTTTTCTCACATTATTTCACTCTTGAATTGCATGATTTTGAACAAGCATTACACACCTACCAAGTATTTGATAAAATGTCAAGTCAAGAATTCTCAAGTTATTTAAATGTTATCCAAGTCAAGTGACTTCATGGTGAATATGGTCTATCAAGTATGTTATGAATTCATGAAATTATCTATTATTGTGCAATTATGAAGTTAATCCCTATTTTCAAGATTTTACCTCTTGTGAGCCATTCATGTTAAAGCAAGGGTTCATGCATAATTATGGTCTATTCTCATGTTTCAAGTTAGGCTCATCATTAGAGGTCAAGTATGTTTAAGAGCGACATATGTTATGATTCTATGTTCATTACAAGTGACTAAACATATGATTATTTCAAGTATTCCATGGGATTACACCTAGCACTGATGGATTGGATTTCAGTATGGACTATCTTCAAGGGTCTATACTCCTTTCCTCAAACTATATGCTAACATAGGATTATGTTATATCTTTGTTATAGTAGTGGATCCTTTTAGTTCACTTCTTGATGAAATCATTTTCGAAATAAGTCATGTTCCCATAAGGAGGGTTAATTCATATGAAATGGGTCATGTTCCCATAAGGTGAAGTATGGTTTACCTTGGCAAGTAGACCACCTCTTTACCGATTAGGAGTAATCATCGAGATTCCAAGTTGTAGCTCACTTGGTTGCATACTTTGTCGGTTGAGGTCTCTTCCCACATATGTATCATGATCTATACAAGTTGATTTAATTATAACATGTTTTACTTCAAGCATTGATCATGCATGTCATATTGAGATTACGTTTATCTATTGCCTATTACTATGCATTTTGACTACACTGGCTTATGTCTTATTGCATTTCATTCTACATACTAAGTATATTAAAACATACTAACGCATACTTTATGCCTTCATGATATCACCATGTAGTGATTGGACTCCTCTTGATCATCCTCCACGTAGTTAGTGAGATACTTCATAGATAAGCTTGGTGAGCCTTCAAGTTCTGGGACATTATCTACTTTATCTTACCATGTCTAAGACTTCTTTATGTTGAACATTTGACATTATGCGGGTGAGCTAGGAAAGTGTTTTGGCCGCCACTCCATTCCAAGTTAGAGATGTATGTTGGATATTATGATGTTATTATGTTATGAGCTTGACTTTTACGATTTTTTCAAATTCAAAACCTCCCTTAGTCCCACTTCCCATTTTATATATCTCTTGTTGTTGTTGTTTACCTTGCTTCCGCGAATAAAAATGTGTGATTGATATGCTAAGAGGCTTGTATGGGTCCCTTCGAGAACCCATTCGTGCGTCACGTCTAGGCTCTAGGCTTGAGTCATGACACTATGATCAAATACAGGCTCTAGTGGATGACCAAATCGCTAGGGAGGTACTCCTCTACCATGGTGACGGAGTTCTATGCTTCATGCGCAGCCACCATTCAGAGCACTCTTCCCAAGGGGAAGAAGGCCGTCACTCAGCCTAGACTGACGAACACCAAACTGAGGGGCCGATAGGTGGATATCTCAGAGACCACTATTTGACATATGCTATTCGGGCTAGAGTTCCCTGTCCTTAGATCCATAGCAGAGTTCGGCCACAGAGTGGGTCGGCCCCGAGACTTGAGCTTGATAAGGGATGTAGACTGCAGAGCTGACTTGATGAGATCGGTGGCTGGTTTAATTATTGAGCATGGTCTGGATCCTGCATGGGTAGCCACTTACTCGAAGCCTATTATAAAGGCTTCCCTTAGTTTCCCCACAAAATATTAGTGGGCGCTTGTCCGATCGTGCATCTAACCGATGCTTGCAGATAATACATTAACACCGAAGCATGCAGTGCTAGTTGCTAGCATCTTAGCTGGCTATGAGATAGATTAGGCCAGCCTAATAGCCGAGCAGATCCACAAGGCAGCCCTAAAGAGGTCTACCCCCATCCCCTTTCTAGGCTTGATATACACACTCTATCTAGAGTCAAGGGTGTAGAGTCTAAACCATCTAGACTCACTGACAGAGGTCCAGCATACTTTAGATGCTAGCCTGATTAAGGCTGAGGAGAACCCAGTAGCACTCCGATGAGCACAGTACTAGCCAACTTCTATGTCAGAGATGTTCGCCCCAGTGCATCTGCCTGAGGTTCCACACACCACCAGCACTGTTGCTACAGAGGAGATGCCTCCACAGAACAAGGTAGATTACTAGCCAGCTTCTATGCCAGAGATGTTCGCGCCAGTGCATCCGCCTGAGTTTCCACACACCACCACCTCTGCTGCTACAGAGGAGAGGCCTCCACAGACCAAGGTATATAAGGAGAGGGGGTCCACTACTACTACTTCTACATCATAGGAAACTTCATCACAATTGCACCTGCTGGTATAGTTTATGTGTCCAAAGTATCTATTTATGACATTACGAAGAGATTATCATATTCTGAGTCGGAGTTGGCTCAATTAGTCTAGCAGATCAGGCCATAGGTCTTCCGAGCGATTACAGAGCCAGAGGGCCGCATACAGGTGTACACAGTCGTTGTTATTTAGGATTATCTTTCTACCATAGATGCCTATAATGATGCCTTCGAGCTGAGGATATAACAGAGATTGAGCACGGACCGGTCAACAGATATGATGACCATATAGAAGGAGATCCCGCGACTCTAGGCTGACACGAAAGCAACATTGGCAGTACTGGTGACACTATCAGAGACTACACCCCTGGTATCGGTGGTGGATCTATTTTCTCTTGAGGAGCACACATAGACTTCCCACAGGAAGAGGCACGTCTTGGATGATGATCCAGATGTCGTACAATCACATGCGGGCTGACAAAGTAGGAGGACCTTAAGATTGTCATGAGGTAGTTGAGAAATGAGCAGGAAAGATGATACGCTCATGAGCTCAAGAGGGTGGGAGGTGTTGTCCCCTCCAAACATGGTGTTATTATTGAGAAGGCCACCACATAGGTTAAGAGTGGTCAGACTCAGCTACACACCGGCGCTTAGGCGCCCAGGTATATTCTTTGACCTTGGTACTTTATTTTTTTTAGATTGTGTGCATTTAGGACAATGCACCTCCTTTTCCAAGGGGTATGGGTAGTTATGGGTCTCAGTGAAATTTGAATAGCTTGGGTCTATAACTATCCTAATTTTTGAATCCTAGGGGTTTTCTTGACCGTGTTCTTTTTCCCCATGGATATTTTTTTTTTGAACTAGCATGTTTAAGATGTTTAGGTAGTATTTGTAGCATATAGTACTGAATCTGTGGCATATGTATGTCTTTTGTGATTTTGTGAAAGATGATATAGACCAAAATTTTTATTAGTTACTCTAGATAGCAACCATGTATGTTTAAGTGTGTTTACAGTGCTTGTTATGATAGGTAAGGATAAACCAAGATAAAAAGCAAAATCTGAGAGTCTGTACTGATAATGTAATTAGTGCAATGTGAGTGCGAGCTTACTTTGCTAAATTCATATACCATACTTCAATTTTGAACTTGCTCTGTTACTCTGATTTAAATTGTAGGTTAGTTGGATTGGAAAGTATCTTAGTTCGTTGTTCATAATAATCCAGTTAGCTAAATCAACAAACCCAATGTATGAAAAATCCCTTGACCCTAATGTTTGAGCCTTACATGTATCTTTTCTTTGTAACAACCTAAGTAACATAGCCTTATTATATGTAAAAACCCAAAACTATCCCTAGTCCTTCCTTGAACATTGTGTACTTGGAATGAGGAAAAAAGCCTAAGTTGAGGGTGGCTATCAAAAGTGGCCCTGGTTCCTAGGTTGGATATTGTGCACCTCGACTCAGGACAAAAGCTTAAGTTCAGTGTTGCTGATGTAAGGGTAAAACACAAAATGAGGGGGCAAAGCTAGTGATACATGGAAAAGGAGAAAACAATGTATATGGGGTGCAAGAAAAATGAGTGATGTCTTAGCAATGAATTCAAAAGAAAAATGCTATGAAAATACAAGGAAGAAGTTGAAAAATGATAATAAAACACCCAAAAAAGCTTGAAATGGAGAAAGGGAGAATGAGATGAAATGTAACAGTGTTGGTAGGGCCAAAGTGTAGAAAAAGCTAGTGTTAAGGAGGGCCTTTTTTCACTATGCTCCCAAAGCATCATACCAAAGCCCTATGAGCCTAAGTTACAAGTCAGTAAAGTCCTAAAGTGATACTAGTCCAAGTAGTCAAAGGTCATATGTATTGAGCATGATATATAAATATCTTTTGTGAGAGTAAGTGATTTTGCATAGTCCCAAGGTTATACCTGAAAATATCGAGATATGGGACTTGTTTCTATGAGGGGACTTGCATTGCATTGTTAACATTAGGCTAATGTAGAGATTGTGGCTTGTTGATAACTACCTCACTTGTCATAGTTGTGTTTTGTCACATGCATTGATCTGTGCTGGTTTGCTCACTAGCTATCTGATGTGATATGAAAGTGGTGTGGGTATTTGTGCTTGAGTTTGATGTGATGTATGTCATTAGGTTGACGTCTATGTATTATTATGCAGCTTATGTAGATTGAGTCTTTTTCTTGAGGACAAGAAACAATTTTAAGTTGAGGGTGTTGATGTACTATCAAAATACAACACTTTTGATGTCTATTGAAATTTTATGTGTTCTCAATGTGATGCTAGTAGATTTGACGTGTTTTTATGTTTGTTTTGTAGGATTACATGGTTGGCACAAATTTTTGGGCTTAGTATATGGAATGTTCAGAAACAAAGGTTCCACGAGACCATTTATAAGTCATAGATACTTTTATGGGCCGTAAAGATGGTTTTGTGATGAATTCTACTGAAGAATGATTTTCTAAAGTCAAGTCTATGAACATGCAGACGAGCTGTAGAAGATTTTAAAAGTCGTAGACTTGGTGTCGTGCCCTGAGGATCAAAAAGTATGGAGTTGCTAAAAGGTTATCAGACGAAACCCTCCACGGGCCATAGAACTTTATACGGACTGCAAAGGAGTGTCATATAAGACAGCCCCAAAATTGAAGCAACAGTACATGAATGTCCGATTACAGGCCGTAAAATTGTTATACGGCCCATAGAGACCATAGTTATCTTATTCCATTTTGGTTTTGTATTTTAAACAGTAAAATAGGCTTTTTAGGTTATTTTTCATAAGGAAAAGTAGAGAACGAAGAGGGAACAAGAGAGAAACATTAGAGAGTTTGAGAAACACTTGTAAAATTTTATTTCACCTTTCAGTTTTGATCTTCTGATTCTCGTTGAAGAGTTTGGATTTATTATGCTTAATTCACTTGTGTAAGTTCTAAATTACGTTATTCAAATTAATAAGTCTTGCATTTATACTAATCATGAGTAGCTAATTCCACAACTAGGGTTGTGGGAATCATAAATAACTAATAAGATAAAATCGGATAATTTGTAATTCTTGAAAAATGTGCATGTATGTATTGAATGCTTTCTAATGGTGGCTAACATTAGAACCTTCCTAGTGTTACTGACTTGATCAAAGTAGTAATGACTAGGAACATAGATTATTTAAAAGGATTTGATTGATGTTTCTCGTCTAATCAACCGAACCAGGCCAAGGGGAGGTTGTACTAGAATAATAGGTAAGGGTTTGTAATGTGACGCTGTGGGAATGGACCAAATCACATAGTAAAATTTGCCTCTCGCCTGCGCCAAAGATTTTTGTGAACTTAATTCACCGTTCTGCACGCTACACACTAGAAAAGAATTTGATTATCTGGTAATACTAAGCTAGGGATTCATGGGGAATACAATACCCTAGTTACTCTTCGTACTAATTTAACACTTGCCTTTGTTTAGGATTACTTTTTAGAGTTGTCATTAACCCTCCCCCCTCCCCTAGTTTTGGGGAGCTTGTTAATCAACTCGAATTGCATCAAATTCTTCTAAGTCTACCATATTCCATGTGTGTTCGACCCCACTTTTGTTAGGTTATGTATTAGAACGACCGCTTTAGCCTCTTAAAGGAAGTGTAGCTTGGGTGACATCACAGGTAGGCAGTGTTCTTAGTGTTAAAAAATGGAGCTTTCTTCCATTCCATGGTAAATTCCACTATTGAGGCAGAGTTGATAGAGAAGGAGGTGTTTGGAGACCCTAAGAGAGCCTATTCATAAGGTCGATTCTCTGGTGCTTCAACTGAAGGCTGAGGTTCTATTTATGGGAGTGGAATATTCCAGTATCGAGGAGTTCAGGCATCCTTACTAGCTTCATAGGATGGTCACATTCATCTAGATCCTAGAGGCCTAGGGTCAGGGTTGCGATAATATTCCATCTTGTTTTTCACGATAGTAGTATACTCCAAGATCATATTATGAATATGGAGACCCTGGTCATATGATTAGGCAGTGTCCTTCATAGACTTATTCTATCCCACACCATACCTATTTAGCAGCCCGAACCAAAGATTTAGCACCTCTAACTAGAGGTTTAGCCTTACAAGCTAGGGGGTGTGGTACCCAGTCTGCTAGAGGGAGGTGTGTTTGTGATAGAGGTGCTAGTGATGCATTAGTCTAGCATGGTGGTAGAGGCGTATTTAATATAGAAGGAGGTCAAGGTTACCATTATTATGTGTTCCTAATTTTATTTGCTACCGCAGAGTGGAAGGTAACCACCATATAGAATGGCTCCCGCAGATTTAAAATTATTCCATCTATTTTGTCAGACTTGACTCGCACGAGGTGGCAGATACATCTCTTTGAGATTAACCTTCTGGCCTTATGGTAGGAAATAAACTTAACCTTAGGTGCAATAGAATCACCCTTCCACTATATGAAAGGCTCATTTAGAAACTGGAATTTGACAATTTGATTTCTACAATCAACATAGGCATAACAAGCATGAAGCCAGTCCATGACAAGAATCACATCGAAGTCAACCATCTTTAACTTAATCAAATCAGCAAGAGTATCCTTATGATAGATGGACACTATAGAGTCTCTATAGATTTTTTTAGCCAGAATAGACTCACCCACTCAGAAGTCCTATCAAATCCACTAGCCATATAAGGAGACACAAACGACAATGTGGCACCAGGATCTATCAAAACATAGGAATCAAAAGAAAAGACTCAAATCATACATGTCATAACATCTGGAGAATTTTCCTGATCATGGCGACTACCCATGGAATACAAATGATTTGCAGCTCCGCTTACACTTGATGTTGCACATTTTCTGGTTTCCTTGAGCAAGTGGGGCTGGTGTAGAAGACTGGCAATTGCTAGACCACCTTGGACAATCTCTAAAAATGACCCATTTGGCCATACTTATAGAATGCATCACCTCTCTCATGAAACCTCCTGAACTGTTGTTTACCACACTTGACACATCATGGCTTACCTTGTGTTCCTAAAGTCAAACTAGCCTGTGACTAAGATCCTTGGGGTCTGAAATTATGCGGCCTTTACTCATTCCAATTTCTGGGTGCTGATTCATAGGCAGATGAAGGTTCTGGCCTGGACTAAAACTTGCTACCATTCCCATTTCCTCTTCTCTCAACCTCATCGCTGGAGGTTTTAGCCCTCTTAATCTTGATCTCCTCACTATCTTGTTGTCTTTCCTCATCAGCCTACTGCATATAGCCCATCAGACTACCTATGTCCATGTCATGTAAAAGCATAGCTTATCTGCCATCTTTCTTTGGCCACTTGTTCAGCACATCAACCTACAGACCCATCCTGCTTCTCATGTCCGCAACAATCTCATGGGCATAGCGAGACAGTTTCATGGGCTTAAGACCATTTTCCTTCATCGTTATAGAGCTCTGTTTCAAATTCAAGAACTCTCTTACCTAGGCCTCCTTCAACTCTCTAGGGAAGAAGCTCCCCAAGAAAACTTCCTCAAACATTGTCCAAATTAGAACTGGGGCATCCTCTTCTCAGTTTTTCTTCCAATAAACATACTATAGTCTGGCAACACTCTTGAGCTGGTAGGCAGCCAACTCAATGCTATCAACTTCGGTCACATGCATCACTTGGAAAACTTTTTGTAACTCATCAATGAAGTTCTCACGATCCTCAATGGGCATAGACCTTATGAACTCGAGTGGGTTCAACGTTAAGAATTCTTAAACTCTGGATGTGTCATGCACATCCTATCTACCTGCTTTATGTCTAGCAGCTGGTGTTGTCATAACCTGGGCCAAGGTCTAGATGGCCTTACGGAGCTCAACTTGTGGTGTGTGCTCAAGGATGGCTGGGGCTATGGGCTCATCATGATTCTCGGGCTCAGGTTGGTTAACATTCTATCTAGTTGGACGTCATCTTCCTCTAACAGCTCTTCTTAGAGGCATTGTCACAATTCTTCAAACATGTAATGCATGGATTAGATAGAACTTTCATAGAGTTTTACTCTATAGCATGAGGCAAAATATGAAAGAAGTGTAACTTTTCCTAATGTCCTATAGCCTCCTACTTATGAAGTGTGCTTCACAACACATCCATAAAAAAACAATACTAGACATGGCTTCATAGACTCCGTAGGACACTTGAACTCTGTGCTCTGATACCAAGTTTGTCACATCGCAGGAGGGTACCTTAGATGTGGCCAACACTCAGAGACTATTGCCAGTCCCTAAGCGAACCACTTGGCCTCATCGTAATTATTCAATCAATAGTTATAATATCAGCAGAATACTAATGAATAATTGTCAACAATCTCAAATAAAGACAAAATAACAAATCAATAAAACTAATATGAAATAGACTAGTCAGACATTATCCAAATCATCAATGCCGAATCTTGTCTATGAAGCCTCTAACTAAACTGTCTAGATGGTACCTTGACAGGTCATGGCTACCTAAATTAAAGAAAATAAAGTACTAACTTAAGCTAGATGAAATTCAAATGTGCATCCTCGGAATTAGGGGAGGACTCACCAATAAACTGGATGTGATTAGATCCCCAACGATACACCTGCTGATGACCTCTAATTCCTATCTCTACATCATGAAAAGGTGCAAGCCCAAATTGATGTCAGTATGTGGAATGTACGAGCATGCAAAATAGCTAAGTGAAACAGATATAAATAGAATAATGAAACTCAAAGATGCTCAATCCAAATGTGAAATGTCTATCTAAAACAAGAATTAAGTGTAGGCAATGAACTATCAATACCAATCCAAATCAATTCTATCAAATCAAGTCAAAATACTATCAATTTGGAACCTATTTGGGAGTTTCTCTTATCCAACAACAATCACTTATGAGTCAGTGATTATACACCAATCTCGCTGATGTTGCCATAGTCGTTCAGTACTTGCTAGGGTCAAGAACGAATTGATCTATAGTGGATCCCAATCAACCAAGTCCTCTATTCTTTCAGGGACCCATAATTAGGAACATCTGACTTAATGATTCCAATTCTCTCCTAGGTTTGGAAACATAGCTAATGAGTTTGAGTTAGGCTTACTCTTACTTATTTCAGTGCTCGATACTCCTCCCAAGATTCAATGCTCATCAGACAATCATAGCTCAATCAACTAGTCTCGTTGGAAATCCGTCAACTCAAATCATCACATCAACTATCAACTCTTTGGTTACATTATTTTAAGGTTCAGTTCTTTGACTCATAGAGACTCTATCATGCATTATTATAACTCATAGGATTTAGGAAGCAAGTGAAGTTAAAGCATTTAGGGATTCCATAGGCTCTCTATGCTCAAATCATACTCATGTATGCTCAATTAAATGCAATTCGTAAAAACAATAAGAATTTATTCTAGGTTTCATGTAGTATGGAAAAATCATATATCTCAAATATTTAACTGATGAAAATAGTTATTCATGCAAGATTATGTAGAAGCACATTGGAGACTTGACTCACTCACAACTCTATCAATTCGAGGGTATGGAGCATATGAAAGAATAATTCCATATCTTAGGTTAGTCTTACACACTTGGAAATAGGAGAAACAACCAATTTCTTAGGGAATCTCTACTCACGTGCTTGGAACTCTAGCTTTTTCCCCTTCCACGATGCTCTCAGGAGTTTCTAAGTATTTTTTAGGATTAATACCCTTAGGGTACTGATAAAGGGTCTAAAATAATCCTAAAACATCGTGGGTTTAATTAAAAAGGACGGAAAAAGATAAAATTACCCCTCAAGAAAAACTGTCGAAGTGGACCACGAGACCGTTTTATGACCCGTGAAGCAGCTACGGGTCGTGGTCCTCTCTCATCAAAAGTAGATCAAAATCATCATTTTTAGATTCTCTGTAGAACATATTATGAGTCATATTACCTCTCGTAGAATCTGGACCAAAATTATAGGTTTCTGAATCTTATTCCACGACTTGATAGGCGACTCGTGAAACATATTACGGGTCGTGATCCCTCTGGTAAAACCTGTTCTATACTTAATCAACAATTTTCAACTCCAGAAGACCTTTTATCATCTAGTCTATGGTTCATACTCCAGTCTACACCTTGTAAAACCTCTCGTAGAACCAAGTTTGATGCCTTGTTTCACTGTTAAAATTTTTGGGGTATTACGGAATGCTGGTTGGTTTTGTTTGTTTAAGTTAGTACTATTATATTGTCATGTTGCTGGGATTTGGTTACTATGGTAAGTATAATAGTCCCTTTGTGTTAAGAATGTGCTGAAATTTATAATCATGGTAGGTATAATTATTCTCCATGTTCTTTGGGTATGTGCCAGATACAGTAAGTCAAACTAGTACCTAAGTTGTTGGGTTTTCCCAGGCCCTATTACTATTTTGTTGTTATGGCTAAATTATCTTCTCAACTTGTCTTTCATGCAACCAAATGGTTGACCTGATCCTCTCATGTCCCCATCTTTTTTTCTTTTTAACTTATATATTTTATGGCTTGTTAGTTTGACTTCTATTTTATACTTGCGTTTTACTTATCTTATTATTCGTATTATTTATACTTGCTTTATCTGTGGTGTTCAGTGGCCTATGCCTTCTGAGTACCATTTTTTTGGTAATCATACTATACTTTTGCCTCCTATAGATCGTGGTGCGAGTCTTTACTGTTGATTGCCTATCGTGTAGAGCTAGACGAGGATTATTGGACTCCTAGGTGAGCTCTTGGTGTTCAAAGTTGTCGATTTTCATCTTTCTACTATTAGAATTATCTTTATTTTGTGTTCCGAGAAAGTTCGTACTTTAGAAAAGCCTTGTATTCTTGCTTTGTGTATTAGAAACTAGTATATTGACTGATGTCAGGTCTTTGGGTAGGTTTAGTATGTTAGTTCTTTCATTATTTGTATTTATTTATCATTATTTTAATAATTTTTACTTAGTAGGGTTGTCTTCCGTTGAGTACGTTGCCTATGGTTCAGAGCTATGGATTAAGCTTAGCTATCGGTGGGTTAGAATAGGTGCCATCATAGCTTGAGAAATTGACTCATGACAAAACCTATTTACCTTGATGTAATTAATCCTTACTTATGAATCACACAATTTTTTGCATATGTTTTCAACTAATAGCCACTCCCTATTCGTGTAAGGAGTGTCTGGTTTAAGAAAGTGAGGTGAGATCTGAAAAATGAGAATTGGGGAATGTGGGGGAACCAAGTAAATAAAAAATGAAGAAACATTTTTCCCTCAATAGTAAAATAGAAAAAAAGTTTTATCTTTATATTACGGAGCATTTTCTTTAGCTAAAGTGTTAAGTAGAGGGTATCCCTCTTGTCGTCGTCCTTGTCATATCTTGCTTGGCTCAGCTTAGGCTTTAGCTTTGGCTTCGATCTCAGGAAATGACGTCATTGATTTATTAATTTTTTAGAAAAAATTTATTTATCATTCTTAGTAAAAAAATTATGTTACTAATTAATTAATTCAATTCATTCAAAGATTCTATATTAATTAAATTAATTTATGAATTATTAATTAATTAATTAAGTTCGAAAAATTAATACAGATAAATGAAGTTAGCTAATTCATTTCTTGGAACTGTTTGGAAGGACTTCCGAGCAAACATTTCTTTTACGAAAAGACACCATCTGTTCTTAGTAGACCAGTTTGTTTTTAATAGGTAAATTTGTACCCATTGTTATTTCTAAATAGAGAGTTTTCCCTTTATTTGTCGGCATCAATATTTCTCCTTTTTCTACGCACATTTTCTTACAAGAAACTAGAGTTTTTTTTTAATTAGTTGCTGACTTTGAATTCGCTGAAGTTATTAAAATTTGAGGTACTGTTATTCTTTTAATAGTTTAACTTTTTTTATCTTGGGAGGAAATAATCCACAACTTTGGATACATTGAGAGAATTAAATTTATTAATCTCATACAATGAATTTTGTGAACTGAAATATTTCTTTTCATTTTCATTTATTTACTGTTTCAAGCTTACTACTTCAAATACAAATATTATATGTCCATCGCATATACTTGTATGTGCGGTGAACCCGACCATAAGGACTTTAGCTAGTCTATATCCATAGTTATACTTCATTAAGATTTAATCTTGTGAGATTTGTCACCCCAACTAAGGCATCATTTTGGGGTGTCAAACACGCTAATGGTACACGTTCTGTTAGAGCCAAGTGCTGAATCTAGAAAGAAAATTCTACTGTTCACTTGCCTTGAGTTTTTGAAAGTGACTAAAATAAGGACTCTTTTCATGGTAAAGGAAAAATTTGAGCTTTTATTCAAAGATAATATCCTGGGGGATGTCAAATTGAAATGTGCAAGAATAGATTCAATTGACAAATTACAAGTTTTACATATTTACAATAGAACTGCCTACATTTGAGCCTATCAAATAGCTAGGAATTTACATGATCTAATTGCTAAACCACTAGATAGCAACGAAATTGTGGGAGAGTTTTTCAAATTGAGATTTCATTAAATCTCCAAGAGAGCGAAAAGAGCTTACACGTTTGATGGAGGTTGTGGTGGTAGACAATGATGTTGTTGTTGTAGTAGTAGTTATTGTCTCATTATTGACAGCAACATCAATTTCTCCCATCTCGGTCTTCATGGATTTGACAAATTTCATATCAATATTATTACCGGAAATGTCTCTCAAGTAGAATATATTTCTTGCTTTCCCCCCTTCCGTTGCTATATCTGCTCTAACAACAGCTAGACCATTCTCTCTAAGAACCCGTGTGATATCAGACAACAATCCTACTCTATTATTCGCACATAATTCTAACCGTATTCCCTGTTAAATGAAAGTGTGTATAATGATAATCATGAAATTTAATCCAATTACTTACTACTAATTAAGGTATTGAAGAAAATAATACCTCACAAACTCTTCGTTCTATAGCAGCTTCCAAGCACTTTATAACTCTCTCTTTCTCACTTTCTGTGTTCATTGCATATCCATCAACATGCCGTATGAAATACTCCTATCACATAAAAAAAAATCATCATTTACTATGCATTTCACCACTAAAATCTAATATTCTTATTTTAACTTTTGAAACTTTTGAAGCTGAAGTTGTACGTGACCATACTTAATTTTTGCAAACAATATTTATAAAATTTGCGTTGTACTTTTCTAAATATGATTTATACCCCTAATGTTTGGGCTATCCATGAGAAATTTTATCAAAATGTTTTAGAAAAATACATTTTAAAAAATTAACATATAAGGTACTTAAAGATGTTTAAAAAAATATATAATAACAATTATAATTTAGTAGGAGTTGGACATGTTGTGTTAGGACTCACATTTTAACTCAGCCCATATCCCAAGTAACTTTTGTATAGGTCAAATCAAGTTATTTCAATACATTCAAATTCAACCCAACCAGTTCATTTGAAGCCTATAAATCAACATATCTAAAGCTACATATATAGAAAAAAGTAGATACGCACCTGAAATGCATAAGCTCCACGGGAATGAACGGAAGCATGGAAGATGACATATTGCATATCTGTAAGAGTGCAAACAGTATCAAACATTAGCCTCTTACGATCCTTGCACTGAATAGAAACTATTGAATATCCCTTTTCATCACAATTCTCAATGCACACACTCAACATTTTCTCTTCCTTATGATCATGATGATCACTACTACTGTCAATTAATGTTGGAGACCCCATTCCTATAGGCTTTGAAGGGATTTCAAAATCACGAACAGATAACATAAGCTGATGTAGTCTACGTTCCACATTGGTCACCGTTCCTTGTTCTCCTTCAGGATTAAGTCCATAAGCAGTTTTCACTTCTTCTTGTTTCACATTTTCCTCATTTGTGCTCCGAGATGTTGTTGCTCGGAGAACTGTGGTGAGGTGATCTTCAATTGCTGCCAGGCGGTTATGGTCAATAGGTGTATCAGTAGACTCTTCAGAGATGTAAACAACGCATGCTAAACATGCATTATGGCTCCATGCATGTGCTTCCACAACATTGCAATGGAGATCAGCTAGCGCAGCTGATATCTCGGAAAACAATCCTGGCCTGTCTCTTCCAGTCATTTCAATTGCTCTAGGTTCAGTAGGAGATTCACATTTGAAAATTTTTCTACCTCCTCTCTTTGATTTCTGTATTCCCTCCCTATTTGCACCAATCGCCTGAATGTTTAATTTGCATCCATCAATCACATAAAATTACAGTACATCTTACATAAGAATTAAAGATTTTTATATTTTATTGACCTTAGTTAAAAATGCCCTTCAAAATCTTGTAATCTTGAACTTGGAAAGTAAGATGTTTCCAAGAAAAAAAAAAAGATATCTGTACTAAATTGAGAAGTAAAGACAACAAATTGAAATAGTTGGAGCATCACATATTGGGAGATTTAATTTTCTATTATAGGTTAGTTTAGAAAGGATTTTAGTTTTGAACTTTTCTGTATGATTGTTACCTGCTGAATATAGTTGACAACTCTTTGATTGGTAACTTTATTACCGAGCTCATCTTTGACATGGAAGACTGTGAAAAAAAGTATTTAAGAGGAACATATTAGATCATGTATTAACAATAAGCTTAATTGGGATGATTAATTATAATTAATACAATCAATAATGTGAATATTATGTGGATTACCATCCATGAACCATCCAGCATCTGAAGATATATAGCCTTTCAATATAATAAGATTCATATCTGTTAGCACTTGCACTACTTCCAGCAGGAGACCTTGCTTATTTACACTATCAATCTTATATAACACGGATAGTTAATAACAACTAAACATATTTTTATTGTAAATTAACAATTCATTGTGCATATTAAAAAGAAAATTTATAATAAGAAGATGGTGTTACCTTTACTACTGTACAATTCTCTAGACTGTCATTGTCAATAGTGACTCGACATCTACAAACAAATAATGCAAAATAAGTTAAACCTAAAATTAGATAAATTTGCAAGCTAGTTTTGATCACTTACTTTGGGCCATTTATCCTCTCAGCTAGGCTATCAAAATCAGGATCAAAATAAGGTGAACAAACTCGATTCATGCCTTCAAACAAAAAAATTAGGTCATATCATATAAATTAAAAACAATAATAGCAACAACAATAAAATAGTAAAACAATTATGTTGGCATCCAACAATAAAAACATGATGACTACAAGGATAACAGAACAAATCATGCTGATAATAACAAAGGTGCCAACTATAAAAAATATAAAACTACAATAACATAACCTAAGGATTCATCTGTCTTTACTAGAATTTTAGAAATCAGCTTCATAGGAAATGCAATTGATCCTTTTTTTCTTTTTCTTTTTGTTTGATACATACCATTGTATGCATTTGAAAATTTGTCTAAAAATGCTCCTCAAATACGAACAAATGGTAAGAAACAGAAAATCATGTATCCTTGACTAACCTTTATTCCTATAAACTAAATAAAGAATAAAAATGGAGGAGATAGATGCCAATTAGAAGTCCAATCCCAATAGTTTTCAGAACAATTTTATCAATGAAGCCCAAATATTGAATTCAATGAAAGGAGAGATAAGGACGAAATTAAATTTTGTGTGCTCTCTCTCTCGAAAAGAAGTACAGAAGAAAATATATCCTATAAAATGAAAAATAATTATGTGTTGAAAAAATAATCACGACAGATCTACAAAGGAGGAAAGAGAAAGTATGTGCATAATGAAGGATGAATGTCAAAAGTCACCTTTTTTCCAACAAGTCAATTATGTCTCTTTACCCATCCAAAAATTCCGCCTGAATTCTTGGAAGACCTCCTTTTATAAATAGGTTTTGCAATGATACAGCCCACCCAAGAATGCATGCGACTTTTTAGGGACGGGGTTAGGACCGTTATTAGGCATAAAAATTGTATTTTCTACATAGAATTTTAAATCACCTTTCCAAAGTATTTCAGTTAGGTAGGTTCTTTTTTTTTTTTTAATAGAAAAAACTACTTCTCTATTATTCACCAGCACACAACTTTGTTTTTGTTGAGAATAGTTAATCGTAGAGTAATTAAGGAGTGTTAGTAAAGTAATTAGTTAAGTTGGATTAGGATTAGTTAATTTTGATTAGTTCTAAGTTAGTTGGGTTAGTTAGGGTTAAGAGAGAGTATAAATATTCCTTATCTCTCTCTAATTCTCATTATTCTGTTTTCCCCAACTGTAAACGAAGGAGAAGAAGGCTCCCCCATGCTTGGAGCTCTTCAACACTAATACAAATTCCTCAATTCTCTCCACTTTCTTGTTTGGCATTGGGAATTCTCTTCATGGTATTAGAGCATCAGGCGATTGACGATTCATCTGAGACGCACAAGTTCTAGGTTAAAATTAATTGGAGCAGACAGCGCCAAAAATGGAGTCTGAAGGTGAAGAAATCACAACGGAGGGAACAACAATCAGAATTGGTACAGTAATCGACGTCAATCATCTGTTATTCCTACAACCATGTGACACGCCGGGTAATGCCTTGATTTTCTTTCAATTAACTAGACCAGAAAATTACTCCCTGTGGAGTAGGTCCATGAAAATTGCACTAGTAGGTAAAAGCAAGATAGGTTTCGTTGATGGTAGGCATGCAAAGCCTAATTTTGATATTTCACTTCATGATCTTTGGGGAAAGGTAAATGCAATTGTGTTGTCTTGGATAATGAATTCAGTGAGTAGCAGTCTAGTGAGTTGTGTGGCATATGCTTCAGATGCACATACTATTTGGAATGAACTGAGGGAAAGGTTTGATAAAGAGAATGGGTCGAGAGTATTCCAGTTACATAGAGACATTACCACATTGATACAGGGAACCTCTTCTATCTCAAGTTACTTTACTAAGTTGAAGGATTTATGGATAGAATATGATTCCTTGGTCCCTTGTCCTAGCTGTGAATGTGATTGTTCAAGAAGATATGTAGAGCACTATGAGTACCAGTGACTACTTCAATTCTTAATAGGTTTAAATGAGACATACTCACAAGCAAGAAGTCAGATCTTGATGATGATACCTGTGCCAAACATTAATAGAGCATACTCAATGCTGATCTCAGAAGAGAGTCAAAGGAATTTGGGAAAAACAGTTGATGACTCAAACAGGATGGCCTTGTTTAGTAGCAAGTCTGGACTATATCAAACCAACATTGGTGTGTCTGGTGTTGGCTCAGTGAGGGGTACTTATAATGGTCCAGCAGGGTACTATGACAAAGGAAGATACAGGGGAAGAAATGCTCACTTGTTTTGTGAACACTGTAAGTTGAGAGGACATACAAAGGAAACATGCTACAAGATTCATGGATATTCCACATATCATAATTTCAAGAAGAAGGCCCCCATATTCACTACAGAATGCTATAAATGCAGTACACAATATAGCCTTACAGGGTACAACTACATCTCAGACAGAGGGAGGTCAGACTGCAAGCAGCTCAAGTCAAGGAGGTGGTGTGATATTTACTCAAGACCAATATGATCAAATTTCGAAGATTCTCCAAAAGGAAATCCCTTCTACTTCTAAGAAGGCAGGTATGAGTCAAGCATTCTTGGCCACCAGCAGTAGATCCTTTAGAGATTGGATAGTGGATTCTGTAGCCTCTAATCATATGGTCCATAATAAAGAACTTTTGGATGGAGTCAATCATATTAATAAGGAAAGTATTAATGGGGAAGTGCATTTAGACATAGTCTGTGTTGGGAAGTGCAAACTGGATAATGGGATACAATTACAAATGTGCTATGCATACCTGAGTTCAAACATAACCTATTGTCAGTGTCAAAACTAACTAGGGACTTGAACTGTGTAGTCACATTTTCCTTGATTTTTGTGTCATGCAAGATCTGTTCAATGGAATGGTGAAGGGGATTGGTAGAGAAGTTGGTGGATTGTACAACTTGGAGCTATCAGTCAAGAGGAAAATCATCAATAAACCAATAAGTGTCAACTTAACCAGTAATGATTGTATGAGTCAAACTGTATCAGCAGATGTATGGCATAAGAGGCTTGGGCACACACCAGTTAAGGTTTTACACTAAATACCCATACTGAGGATTGAGAAAGGTTGTCTTGATACTCAGAAATGTTCTGTTTGCCCTCTAGCTAGGCAAACTAGACTTTCTTTTCCTAGTAATTCTAGTAGAAGTGCAAAAATCTTCTCCATCATACATGGAGATGTTTGGGACCCTTATAGAGTTCCAAGCTATGATGGTAGCAGGTTTTTTCTCACTTTAGTAGATCATTATAGTAGGATGACTTGGGTGTGCATGTTGAGATTGAAAAGTGATGCTATTGTTATGCTTAGACAATTCTTTACAATGGTAAAAAACCAGTTTGGTATGCAAGTGAAAATCTTTAGAAGTGATAATGGAACCAAATTTTTAATCTCTGCCTGTCAAATATTGTTTAACTCTTTTGGTGTTGTTCATCAAAGATCTTGTGTCTACACACCCCAACAAAATGGGCTAGTGGAGAGAAACCATAGACACATTCTGGAAGTTGCAAGAGCTATTAGATTACAAGGATTCTTGCCATTTAAGTTCTGCAATGAGTGTGTCTTGTTTGCTGTGTATGTGATCAATAGGTTGCCTCTTCAGGTTTTGTCTGGGAAGTCACCTTTTGAGGTGATCCATGGTAAGGTGCCTTCACTCTGCCATATGAGAGTTATTGGTTGCTTGTGCTTTGCAACTTGTTTACATAATGGAGATAAGTTTTCTCCCAGATCTGAGGCATCAGTCCTGTTGGGATACTCTTCTACACAAAAGGGATATAAGCTCTTCAATATGCTAACTAATACCTTCTTTGTTAGCAGAGATGTAATTTTCAGGGAGCATGTATTTCCTTTTCAGTTGATCAAGGACAAGAAGCTTCAAGTATTCCAAAATGGAGTTCTTTCAACACCTCTGCCAGCCTTCTTGGATTTACAAACAGTCATCCCTCCTACAGTACCAGACCACCACACTATCATTAGTCCAGTAAACACAATAGACACACCTCAATCTGCAGAAGATATTCCAACATCCACAGCTGCACCTCTTAGAAGGTCAACCAGAACAAGGAGTTCCCCTGCATGGTTACATGACTACATATGTGGGGACTCTAATTCAGTCTCCACATCTGACTTCCTATTTCCCATTCAAACATACATGTCTTTCTCTAGCCTGCCTCCCAAGTATCAAGCTTGTCTGACGAAGATTACCTCCCACAGGGAGCCTGAGTCATACAAGGAGGCAGTCACAAACCCTCTTTGGGTCACAGCAATCAATGAAGAGCTCAATGCTTTGCAGCAAAACAATACTTGGTCTTTGGTTGATATACCTCCAGGAAAGGTTCCCATTGGTTGCAGATGGGTGTATAAAATCAAACATAAAAGTGATGGAACAGTTGAAAGATACAAAGCAAGGCTTGTGGCCAAAGGATATAGCCAACAAGAGGGTTTGGATTTCTAAGAGACTTTCTCTCCTGTGGTGAAAATGGTTGCAGTAAGACTTGTTCTTGCATTAGCATCTGCAAATCACTGGAGTTTACATCAAATGGACATATACAGTGCTTTCCTCAATGGAGATTTGACAGAAGAAGTATACATGCTTCCTCCTCCAGGGCTTAGCAGTCAAGAGGGGTGCAAGAGAGTATGCAGATTACACAAATCTTTATATGGACTCAAGCAAGCTTCAAGACAATGGAATCTGAAACTTGTTGAGGTGTTAACCAGATCAGGCTTCACACAGAGCCTTTTTGACTACTCTTTGTTTCACAAAGAAGAAAGGAAACAACATAGTGATTATCTTAGTCTATGTGGATGATGTGTTGATAACAAGTGATAGTCCAGCACTAATCCAGGAAGCTAAGGGAGCCTTGGAGAATAGGTTCAGAATCAAGGATTTAGGCGAAATGAGATATTTTCTTAGAATTGAGATAGCAAGATCAAAAGAGGGAATACTAATGAATCAGAGAAAGTTTGCATTAGAGTTGATAGCTGAAATGGGGCTTTCAGGATCCAAGCCAGCAAGTACTACAATGGAGTACAATCTAAAGTTGACCACTGTAGAGTTTGACAAACATGTGAGCAGCATGGAAGTGGATGCTGAATTGGAGGATTCAGGCCCTTATCAAAGGTTGATTGGGAAGCTGTTATACTTAACCATGACTAGACCATATATTTCATATGCTGTCAATGTGCTAAGTCAGTTTATACAGTGGCCTAAGAGGTCACATATGGAGGCAGCATGCAGAGTAGTGAGGTACGTAAATAATGAACCAGGCTTAGGAATTCTTTTAAGAGCAGAAAGGGCAACTAAACTAACTGCATTTTGTGATACTGATTGGGCAAGATGTCCAAACTCAAGAAGATCCATCACTGGTTATGTGGTAAAACTAGGGAATTCCTTGATCTCTTGGAAGTAAAAAAAAAAGTATAGTCTCTAGAAGTTCAGCAGAAGCAGAGTATAGGAGAATAGCAGCAGCAGTTTCAGACGTAACTTGGCTTATGGGGATCAGCAAGGAGCTAAGCATGGGACTCAGGACTCCAGTAGACCTAGTAAGTGACAGTAAGGAAGCCATTCAAATAGCTACAAACCCTGTATTCCATTAAAGAACTAAACACATTGAGATAGACTTACACTTTGTAAGAGAAAGGGTTCAAGATGGGACGACCAAGACTTCTCACATTGGTTCCAAGGAGAAAGAGGCGGATTTGTTCACAAAGGCCTTAAATAAATCACAACATACATATCTTCTACACAAGATAGGAGTGTTAAACTTGTTCACACTACCTAGCCTGAAGGGGGGTGTTGAGAATAGTTAATTGTAGAGTAATTAAGGAGTGTTAGTAAAGTAATTAGTTAAGTTGGATTAGGATTAGTTAATTTTGATTAGTCCTAAGTTAGTTGGGTTAGTTAGGGTTAAGAGAGAGTATAAATATTCCTCATCTCTCTCTCATTCTCCTTATTCTGTTTTCCCCAATTGTAAACGAAGGAGAAGAAGGCTGCCCCATGCTTGGAGCTCTTCAACACTAATAAAAATTCCTCAATTCTCTCTACTTTCTTGTTTGGCGTTGGGAATTCTCTTCAGTTTTCTAGCTCCTAATTCTAGGTATACAGTTGATATTTTCTAATTCAAGCTCTGAAATGATCATTTGAACATATGTTGCAGACATTATTTGATAGAAATTTATTGCATCCAAAATTCATTTATCATACTTATTATCAAATTCTTTGATTATGTTTTGGGGCTTGTCATCATGAAGTTCAGCCACATCTCTGATAACTTTTTTTTTTGATTCCCGTTTAGTGTCCAATATCCGCATTGGAGCCCGAGTAATCCAGATTCGTGTCACATTAGGCCCTATTTGGAAGGAAACATTCTATATTAATGATTTTTCTTTATTCAGAGCTCGAACTCGAGACTTGTATTTAAAAACGAAACAACATCCTTTGATGGTCACATATCTGATAACTTAATATAACTGTCGTTCTTGATCATAAGATTATTAATTAGGACATTGTTTATCATAATATATCAATGTATATGTCGTGGTATTTATTAGATAAATATTTTAGTTGGTCTCATTAACCAAATGATAGACATACATAGAAGATGCATATGGATATATGATTATTGAATTGACTCATTGGATAATTTCTAATGGTTATAATTATAATGAATTGGCAATGTGATATTATCTTGAAGAATGTGATGAAAGTGTCTCATTTAATTGACGATCATTAGAGTAATTGACAAGTAATTATATATTATACATTGATATCAGATGCCTATGGCCCTAGCGCAATAATTAAAAGGATGTCGGACATATTTAAATACTTTTAGAATTAATGATTGATGAAGATGAAATTTGTCAACTTTTAATAATGGCCAAACGCATAAAGGCTCATTAAACTTGACAAAATTTTTTATTTTGACATTTTAACTATGATTTATTCTAAATAGATACTTTAACATCATTAAAAATGTATCATTTAAATACAATTAAGTGATATGGCAAGAGAGTGTGTATCACACTTACTCTAAGAGAGTGAAAGCCAAAAAAATATTTATTTATTTATTTAAAATTCATTTTTCTTTATTCTTAGATTTTTTATCACCCTCTATATCACCACTTTTCACTCACAAGATTGGATCTATCAGGGTAAAAAAAATTAATTTGCTGATTGAAAGATTTAAAATTTATTTAGCAATTAAAAACTCACACAATAATTATTTAATCAGTGCTAAACACATATATAACTACCCTAACTTGCCTGCAATTTTTATTTTAGTACTTTATCTTGATTGTTCCAATTTAGTCATTCAACTCTATTTTTAATGTACCATTCAAATTAAAAAAGAATATTAATTTTATAAGTTTTAAAATATTTATGTATGTTCTGCAACTGCAACTTTGCATTTTAAAAAGTTGATATTCACATGTTAGTTTTCTTTAAAAAAAGAATTTGACAGATGAACTATTGTAGATAATGTAGTTAAGTAAAGATTAGTGAGTTAGTTAATTAGTTAGTTGATTGGTTGGTAATATTAATTAGTTTGTTAGTGATTAGTTAGTTAGAGATTGGGCACTAAATGCATAGATGAATACATACAATATGATGTGTGTAGAAGCAAACAT